>JBAJNP010002595.1:26722-46706 GCA_036877545.1 Yasuhikotakia modesta
GAGAGAGAGGGAGAGAGGGAGAGAGAGGGAGAGGGAAAGAGAGAGAGGGGGAGAGAGAGGGAGAGGCAAAGAGAGAGAGGGGGAGAGAGAGAGAGAAAGAGGGAGGCGTGGATCATAGAGGCAGAACAACTCTGCTGTGACGTCACAGTCTCTCGAGTGAAGATCATTGTTTAAAATAGAAATCAGATGTAATTCATTCAGGCTTTCGCGCCAGATGATCTGTGTGAACTTTTAAATATTTTACATTTATTTTTTAAATTTATATAGCTTTTGATTTGCATGCTTGACAATACGCAGGTTTTTGGGTTTCTGGGTAGTAACCAGTAATTGATAAGTAGCATTTCAATAATGTAAATATAGGTAAAAGGTCCATTGAAAGAAGTTAATTGTACATTGTTACAGTACAACAATAAACAATTCGATAAAAACATTTCTGAAGACTTTACTGTTACTCAGTAGCAGATGCATGCAATTTTCTCAAGTTAATGATAAAAATGATTATTGGAGAACATGCTCAGTGTAAAAACAACACTTTCAAACGCTATGATTTGATCATCAGTTTAGATATAGTCTTATGTCCCTAGCCCTAACTCTAATTTTATGTAGCTTCCCTAAAACTGTTGCATTCAGGTGTGAACTGGTATTCTGTCACCAAGTGGGTGAAACACATTTATTGTGTTAGGTTAAGTGTTTGATTTAACACATGCACTTAATATCTCCTGTGGGTAGCTGCTCATCTTTGTAAATGGCAGGAGTGTTTGTAAGGTTGCTGGGTCCTGGGTATGAGAGCATAATCACTACATTTATTAGTGTTGGAGGGTTTCTCCATGTCTGTCACTGTAGATAAACTTATGCAGTATGCCTTATGCAGTATGCCTCTCAGTTTACCTTTCCAACCCCAATCTGCCCCAATAACATAAATGCAAACTTCTCATTTTTCAGCTAAATTCACCTTTTAAAAGTCTGTCCAGATTTTTAAAAGAGTAATATTTAAAAAAATCATTATATTATGTAAGAAATTATTACATAAATCATAGAGCATTAGGGTTACAAATGTATATAAGTAATAAATTAAACCCTAATAAAAATGCTTAAGAATTGAGTGATTGTCTATGATCAGAACAGAAACAGGAGCGTGAAGATAATGTGTGAGATGAAGCAGACCCAGTGAATGTGTTAACCTCTCATTAACCTCTGTTAACAGAACTCACACTCATTACAGAGTCAAAACCTCCAGATGTTCAGCTCAATTCACACATTCTGCTCACTTTCACTTTCCCAGAACAGCTCCAGACACAGAAAACTGTGTTGCTGATTTACCTTTTCACTCTGTATTGCCTGTTTAATGAAAAAGGCAGAATCCAAGAATAAATTAATATAAGCAAAACAACTTTAGGTTTTTATTCAGTTTACACATTTATTGTAAAAACATTGTCAGCACATTGTGTCTGCAGAGTGAAATCTGTGCTCAACACTGTTCTCATTTTTAATAAACCAAAGTATTGAAAAACAAAAGCATTAACCATAGTTAATAAAATGTTACGTTTTCGGGCACAACTTGAATTGATTAAAGAGATGGTTGGAATCTGTTTTAAAAAGCTTCTGGGAATGGAAAAAAATTCACAAGAAATGTATTTAATGCCTACATTTCAATCTGCTGAACTGTGTCCAGTGTTCTGCATTTCTAAAGCACCATTGAAACTTCACTTGTGTTAAACTTCACCTTTTCCACACAGCTTGCCTGTGTATTGTTCACCTTAACTAAAGATTGCATGTATATCTGTATCCTAACTTTAACGAGTCATTGGGATTGTTTACAAAAAAATTAAGATATTTAACCAAAACACTAGGCACAATACATGGGTAAATATAACAATTCAATCAACATTTCTTAATTCACTTCTTGTTGTACAACAGCACAACAGAAGTGTATTTTATTAAATTACTCATAACCTACTCATACCCACTTAAACTAAACATTTACATTTCTTGTATTATAGTTCATGTTATATTTTAGTTTTACATAGTTTTTAAAGGCTTAAAAGATATACATTGAATTAATATCATTTGAAAATTATATTAATATATATTATAAGCAGGCCTGTTTGTGTTTATGGCTCTCTCTCGAGTCAATATCAAATGTGCATTTGCAATGTCACAAATATGGCTTTGACAAGCTCTGCCTTCTAGTATTCTCAATTAAAAAACAACAATTAACAAAGAATGACCCCCATTCATCGTTGCTGTCGAATTCAGGATTGAATGGCACTGATTTTGTCATTTTGTCAGCAGTCATGTTTGCCACTTTGTCACTTTGTTGTTACTGTTATGTTTAAGTAACGTTCTTTCTTTTTCTCAGGGTCAACAGGCGTAAAAGCATTTCACTGCATTTTAATGTGTCCTGTGTTGTGTGCCAACAATGCTTTTGTGCTTAAACAGCCCATAAGTTTTCTTAAAAGTTACAACATCTACAAGGTAAATGCGTTCTTCAAACAAAGAAAAATTGAAATATGTTTGCTGATAATAAACAAAGATAATAAATGTTAAAATTCTAAGCATGCATGTTAAATTGTACACTGTACATATTTATCACAGTGTACACTGTACAGTTTAGGTTTAACTATAAGTGTAAAGACACTAGTGTTAGTTGCATCTGACCCACACAACACACAGAGTTTGTCTGAAACTTTTTCCACTTTATATACAAACGTGTTTTTCTCACTGAACACTGGGTGGCACCAAAGGATCAAAAACAGAACAAATAAGCCACATACATTATTACTATAATTCATGTGTCAGTGTTGGCATGTATGCATGTATGCATACGGAATACGTACACGCGGCTTTACATACAATAAAAATAACAAACAACGAAAACAACCCAAAAACTATAAATGTATTTGACATATAATACATGCTGTTGTAGGTATTTATTTTTTTCTCTTGCAGTAACGTTAATTTTACGCTACCTTTTTAAACATTGTTACATACGTTACATATATTAAAAACCTTCTTCTTCAGTAGTCAGTGAAGCGTTTGTAAACTAGAAACGTGCAGAGCTAGAAACGTAAAGACCTGCAGTTTATTTACACATCATTCGTCAGTAGATGCGCTTTCTGGGTCTTTGCGCCACACCGTTGCCACATCCGCGACAACATTGTTAGCTGAGATCTTCGTCTTCCCGAAGGAAAACATTCATTCAGGCTCCTCCCAGATCAACTTCCTCAAACTCAGTTTCTCGGGCTTCAGTCTGATCGGTTACAACGCGTGACATGTAGATCCTCGTTTACTCTGAAGTACTTTTAAAACGTCACGTTTGTTTTAACATAATGTCTGATCTGAGGAGGCAGATGTCCTGGCATGACGATTTTACGAGACACGTTTGCCGATTCTTTTCCAGAAGTAAAACCGTGGACAAAAATGAAAGGTTTGGTCTAGCGGCTTTCAGCTCCATAATGTTTAAATAAACGAGCGAGTTTTTACACGTGGACGTTTGTTTTGTACTTGTGAGCTGTTTGTTCCGTTCAGTGCCAGTTTATTGTACAACAGTGTTTCCTCCAACACCGTTTATTAAAAGGATTATTTTCAGTGAGACAATTACAGGGTGTGTCAGTCTTATTATTACTGTCTCTTCTTCGCTCCCTGGTGAAAATATGATATCCAAGAGCTTTAAAGGAGGTTTTTAGCTGTAGGTTTAATTCTGAAAGATTCTGCATGTTCCACTGATTTGTTTATTTTTCTTAGTGAGCTCAGCAAGACATCAGCTGATGCACCAGTGGGCACCTGCAGTTCTCTCAAAGACCCTGAGCAGCACCTGGACACAGCAGCTTCAAAACAGGTATTAGCACCATGTGTGTTTGTTAGCATGTGTAGTAAAACATTAGTGTTGTGAAAGGACAGGCATGTTTTACAACTGAGCATGTGATGCGTGAGTGTCTGTCTGAGCCTTCATAGGCATGGTGTGTCACATCACACATATTTTAATGTCACTAAACTTGGATTTTCACAATAGAAAGTGGTTTGGCATTTTTCTAATCACTAGCCTCATCTACAGACTAAATGAAGGCGCATCAGTTTGTTTGTAGTTAGATCTTCGTACCTCTGTCTCTCATGGCTGATATAAAAACCTCCAGAGGATTTTCTAGTTTATGGTTTGTGTTCTCGGGTGAAATCTGTTAAATTGGGTCGCTGGAAGCAGGAGCCTGGATGGCCCCTTCTTCTGAGTTTGTTGTGTTTGTCAGCGAGCCAAATAACTGAGAATGGACCCGTCAGAACTCCAAAGACCATTACTATCTTTCTCAGCAGAGAAGGAGTGTTGGTTGTGTTAGTGGACGAGCATCTATCCACAGGGTCACATTTTTGTTTTGTAAACAGAGAAAAGGAATTCAGATTCTGTTGCCTTCCTGAAATGTCTTTAAATGTTAGGCTCTTTTTACACTAAAACTTTTGAAGTCTTGTTGTTCATTCCTGAAATGTATGTATTTTATATTTTTTTGTCCTTCTATGTGAAAGGATTTTAAATTTACTATCAAACTTAAAAAGTTCTTTCACATTATGTTCTGTAGTTTGTGAATAGTTAACTGCTTGTATATTGTACAGAGTCAATGTAAGTTTTAAACTGAAGGGGTTAAATGGGTGGGTTGAGCCTGGGGGAGGGTCATAAGAGAGAGAGAGCGACAGACATAGCGCTGCTTGATTCATTGCTGAAACAGGAAGCAGAAGCTTACCGCTCCTCCGCTCTCTTCCTGTTCTTCTCTTTCCATACAGGAGCCTGATGTACAGGAGAGAAACAGCGGCTCACGCACAAAGGACAGCACGCAGGGGGGTGCAGAAGGGTCTGCATTTAATCCTCCCCTCCTCTATGCTCCTGCACTGCAACCTGGCTCAACGGCGCCCCCTGTAGAAGGGTTCTTCAGGCGCTTGAGCACCCTGTTTCTTTTCAGCCAGGCAGAACCATCTGGTGTCCAGAGAGACAGACAAATTGACTTCGACAGCGGCCGTGTGATCGCAAGAGACTCTGAAACCAGTGCAGATACACAGAAGACTGAAGGAGCTGTGAAACAACAAACGCTGGAGTGTCATTCAGAGGTTACACATGCAGAGTAAGTAATTTAACTTTAATACATACGCAAACATTAATGTGATTTCTAATTTTATGATGTTCGTCTCACATTATATCTTAAACAAAATGTTGATGCATGTCCTTTAAAAGTATTGAACACCCTGTGTTCAACATTGTTAACATTTCAAGAGTTTTTTAACATCAGACAGTGAAGAAACTTTTGTTTTGCTCAGCTTGGCAGCTATTTAGCTATTTAGAGACAGAATTTGGTGGTATTTGACTAAACCTCCTTTTTATGAGTATCAGAGATGTTCTTAAAAGGGAAATGAATTGGTTGAATAACTGCATAATGATTGTTCTTTAGTTTTCTTTAATAAATATTGTGGCAAAAAAAGACAAAAAGACATCATCATTTTTGCATCATCTTGCATCACTGTTTTTTTTACTCCCCTGAGGCCTGGCGCCTTTTGATGATGTCATCTATCCAGCTGTGAATCTTTCCCGAAAATGCATGTTAGATGAGAGATTGAGAAACTTTATAGATGTGAACATGTTACTGTATGTGTGCAGAACATTTTTCCTGTAATCACATATGATAGCTGTTGATATAGCAATAGTTACAGATAAGTCACCAGAACTCTGATCATTGTGATATTATATTATGAGTTTATTGTGCTGTTTTGTTGTTTGTCGCTTGTCTTTTTTTAGCTTAATACCTCTATTCCCTGCTGCTTATTATCTCTATTTACTGCTGTTGGAAGGAAAGTGAAAGTGACGTGTTTTTGTCAGTTAGGATTACCCATAACCGAAATGTGATTTACTATTTAACCCATGTTTAGTGACAAGTGAACACACACACACACACACAATCAGGGAGCAATCAAGGGTTAGCTGCCATGTTCAAGGGCACTTCAGTCGCTACCTGCCAATGCTGGAATCAAAAGAGCAACCTACTGATTACAAGTCCTTAACCAGTAGACCCCAACTGCCCCACAAAGGGATATGTTTGTGTAAATGTGTGGTATATCTGTCACATACTATATTTGCCTCTTTCTGTAGTTAGAAAAACTTTCATTCAATACACAGAGATTAAAAAAGCATGAAGCATGTTCAAATTCAGTGTTTGTGTCACATTCTGTCTTCTAAGAAATATATATGCTCAGTTTCTGAAGACAGGTTTTACATATGACATTTTACAATTAAAAGAAAAAGTAAAAGGTTAAAAGGTATTCTAAAAACAGAAACTTTAATTTGTTGAGTTTTTAAAGATACCCAAACTTGTGTTTGGGCTAATCGTTATTATTTTTACATTTAATACCTGTCAAAAGTTGACTAAGTGTTTTGTTAAGATTCCCGTTGGCTGATTTGAAGAGTCAGTGTTGATTTGTGTAAGTCCGTCTGATGCTAACAGGACAACTAGCAGGCCTGTTTTGTTCTCAAGTTTTTCTGGCCCTTACTCTGGCTGTGCACTAGAGCAGCTGTAACATGTTAGCTTTGCTTTCCATTATTTTAACTATATGGTTTAAGAGTTTTATGAGACAGGTTTTGTGTGCTGCACACTTTGTGTAGTTGTCGAATATGAATATTTAATATGAATGTTCTGGAACGGCTTAATTCCTGCTTCAGTCACATGACACACAGAGAGCTCTTAAAATCTTCAGCGGGTACATTATGCAACTTCAACTTTAAGTCTTTGTGTCTCAATTTTTTTGGTTTAGATGGTGTGTTTATCATGGTTGTGTAATTGATGTTTTGCCATTAAAACTGTGTTGTGTTAGGATTAGAATTGCACAGATTCTATTGATGATCTCCATCTGCTTTCTTTCCACAGATCTGAGGAACAGGATAAAGAATATAACTCTGTGAAAGAGCTTTTGGAAGAGCAGAGGCATTATGATCTAGTCTGTCCTCCTGTGGTAACGTATGGAACATATCGTGGACTGTGTGAATTCAGGAGGCAAAAGAGGAAGCGTCGCATGGGACTCCATTGTCCTGTTTCTGAGGGACAGGAGACTACATATTCAGACATCTTTCCCACTGCAAATATGATGAACTCTGATAGTCAGGAATACCCTACCCCTGTAAATCCAGAATCACACACTCCTTTATGGATACAGCAAATAGGTGCTTTAAATCCGAGTCATCCTCTCCCAGACACTAGAGACGGGGATCTAGCTGTTGCGTCTGGACAAACTCTGGCTGACAGACTCTCTCATATCTCTCAAACAGACTCTGAACAGTTAGTTGATTGCATAAGAGACACAGTCTTCAGAATACATAAAGCAGAACAAAGTTCTTTAAATAAACCTTCTGACAGCGAATGGAAGCAGCCTGCTTATAGTGGGACACTAGATGCACTGTCAATGGACATGAAGAGTGGACCGCTTTTACTCTGTACTGATGCTCTGATGCACTGCAAGCAGTCCTCACACACACAACTATCAGATATTAACAGCTTACTTCCTTCTACAGAACAGAGCCTAAAGTTGGGTGAGATCTCAGTATGTACAGACGCAATGGGGCTATCAACCCCTGATTATCCTCAAACAAGCTGGAATCAAGAGGAAGGACAGTCAGACCTGAAAAGCCAGAAACCGGCTGAAGGAGATTTAGGGGCGGGTGAAGAGGTCCTTCTATTCAATTCTATAAAGATGGTTGACAACATTCTCGAAAATGCTATCACTTCCCTGCAAAAGATGAAAGTGTCTGACCCGGAGAGTGACATTTTCTTAAACTGTGAGCTTGCAGACAGTTCAGAGCAGGTCCCTTTTGAAGGTGCAGATAGAGGCAGTATTGCGGAGCAGCAGTTCAGTGTGATATTGTTGGGTCAGACACCATCAACAGTTATAGAAAATGAAGCCCTAGTAGGGGGGCACAGCCACATGGACAGCTGCATGTCAGCATCGCCCTTAGGGTACGAATCTATTGCCAGCTCTGACACCAAGTGCTGTGTGGCCATGGCCTCTGAGGTCACCACTACTGATGTTCCAATCAGCTCTCAGCAGGAGGAGCTTAATGTCAGTCAGTCTGTACTTGAATGTTTTGGAGTTGAAAGAGAAGTGAATAGATCTTCTTTCTGTAAGAGCAGTGGAAGAGACTTTCTGCCCAATAGCAGTGCTGATAACGAGCCATTATCAGTGAATCTGCGCATTATTCAAAAAACAGATATCAGACTTGCACCTCCTGCTTGGTCTACATCTCTCTCACGAGAGCATCACATGATTAATGTCTCTGTATCTAAAATAGAAGGAGATGGAGGGACAGACACATCTAATAAAATCACAGTGAGCAATAATAGTGGGCCCAGCCTTAATGGTGATGCTTGTACAATCATTACTGATACATCAGTAAGTCACCAGAATCAGACTCATTCACTCAGTCTAGTGGCAAAGTCTGAATTCTTTAACCACCGTCCTGCATCTGATAAAACAGATCTTGATTTAGGAGATAAATCAAAGATGTCAGAAGTTGTACAGCAGTTACCAGAAGCACAAAGCCCTAAATCTGAAGGGAAATGGATCTGCTGTGACTATGTGGTTGAAAAAGATATAATCAGTTTCTTGCCATACGAGACTCAGTCAAACAAGCATCATGTGCACGACACATCCTCAGTGGACACAGATGCCACAACACAATGGACCTCAGTCAGAGCGTACAGCTGTAATGTCATGAGTGACCAAAGCCAGAGTCCTGGGACAATCAAAGAAAATTTGGAATCAGAGCTCAGATTGAATGGAGCAGAGGGTAGAAAGTCAGATTTGTCTTTTGCTGGTAAGAGGAAGCACCTTATCTTACCAGGGTATTCCAGCAGCAGCTTAAATTTTATTCCCCAACATTCACAACTTCATGAGCTTGACCAGGTGGATGGGAGTTTTGACATCATCAGTGAAGAGGAGATTGTTTTTGTGAACGACACAGAGCCCATGTACAGTTCTAGTACTCGTAAAACCAAAACATACCCCTTCTCCCTGTCTCCGATCTTTGAGGAGTCTGTGTGTGAGGGGACCTCGGGGCAGGAAATGCTGCAAGTTTCTTTAGCGACAGAAGAGGAACAGAAAAGCGCTGAAGAGCCAACATTGTCCATTCTCACTCTTTTACAGTCTGTCAGTGAAAAGCTGCAGTCCAGCATGATAAGTCATTCAGATGAGGGTCATACCAACTTTTTGAGACCTGTCCCTAGACCGCTGTGGGACCGCTACAGAGAAGACTGTGAGGAATGTAATGAAAAATCACTTCACCAACAGTTCAGTGAATCTAAACCTGCCAATAAGCCAAATAATGAAGTTGAGCTCTGCTCAAATATTGATCAGACGACTAATGAAGCTAAGGACAGACTACAGGAAATACAGCATGGTGATGGCATTTTGGGTAATGTTGGAAAGGATGCCAGCACATCTTGTAATCAATATTTGACATCCAGTATAATGCCCTCAGATGATAAAGACGATGAACACTGTAGGGCTGTATGCCACAGTGAAAGTAACACAGCCATTTTGGTAAGCATAAAAAGCAGCTGTTTAACCTTATATTGGACATGTTTGTGTTTTGTTGCTTTGCTTATTTTGGTCTTTATGTCCTTACAGGGAGAGATTGCAGGGGTTGGGAAGTTCAGCCCTAGATCTTCAATAGTAAGTTGATCTGTTTGTCATTCATCAAGATTCTCATGTTAATGTTTGCTGTATTCTTTTTCTTAAACCTTAATTTTTATAATACTTATCATTGTTTTACTCTGACACAGTTGTTTTTTTATTACATTCCATTACCTCTTTCATTTAAGTGTTTGTTTTTAGATGTTTTTTGTAAAAATGCTTTGGAGTAATGCACATTGTGAAACAAGGTAAATAAAAATGCAACTTTTTTTAAAGTTGATGTAATTCTTGTACTGTCTCAGCCTTGCACAAACTATTCCACAATATTAATATCTATTACTTGAGGACTGTAAAGTGTTGAGATATTTGATGTTTCCTTACAAACACAGATATTCATCTATGAGGGCCACTTGCTCAGTGGTGGTGAGAGACGAGAAATTTTTGATGATGTGGAGGATGCAGAGAAGGTTTTGTTTTCTCATGGAGCCACGGTCCATGCATTGAGAGGATGGTAAGTGATTTTCACTTTCATTAGTTAATCCACATCTCCACAGTTCTACATGTAACTGCATGTAGCCACATTTACACATGTGCAACTGGGATTGAGGCACATTTATGGTGTGTTGGCTGTGACCAGAGTGGACATTAATTGCTGAGGTCATATCATAATTGTGTATAGAAGATCATCAGCTCTAACAAAGAAATAGTTTGTCTTCTTCGTATGTGCATGCAAGTGTGCATGTTTAATGAAGTGATTGTACTCCCAGTTTTCTGCCTTGTTTTGCATTAGTTCAAAGGTATCTTAGGCAATGTCTTATTTCTAAGGGATGTCTACTGAGTGATGCATCTGCTGTCTGTCTGCATTATTCAGCAGCACTTCAACTCACATGAGTAAGCTTTTTGGGGGGTGGGTTTCCTAACTTTGATCCTGAGAGTTTAATAATTGAACAAGGTTTTTGTGTTTTGCAATGCAATAAAAATAAAATGTGTTTTAAAAAAATGTTTTTTGTTCATGTTCTAGGTTTTCATTTCTGTGTATCTGACCACTCACCTTAGTCGAAACGATTGGTATATTTGCCAAAGTTTTAGACAGAGAAGCACTTTTTCCTTTTACATCTGGGCTGGTCACCATAGTAACATCCCTGGAGTTGTGTGTGATGTTATTCCAATAACAGACATGCAGATTTTTTTGCTTGTGTTCAGTTGGCTGCTTTACACGGATTCTTGGTTCCACGGGTCATGTGTTTTGCTGGAGGAGGGTAAGACTGTGAGGACAAGCAGTAAATGTGGAAAGAACCTGGAAGAGCTCAGAAAACCCAACAGAACTGACCTCACTGACGTTCAATTTGTGGGCTCAATCAGGCCACTACATAAGGTATTTGGAGCTCTCTCTCTATTTCTCTCTCTGTCTCTGTTCATAAGCTGTTCATAAGATGGAGTTTGTGGCTGTTTGTTTGGTCACATCAAAAAATATTCCCATATTTAGGATGACAGTATTCCAGAAATGCATCTACACCTCAGTATGTCTCAGAGTAGAGAGATCCTTCATCTGTCTTCTAAGACAGATCTGATAGAGCAGCATGGCCCTGTGTTTCTGCAGGACATCTTCATCAAGTCTGGATGGTAAGAGTGTATTAGAACATATCAGAAATCAGTGTTTCTTTCTCCTAAACAACCTGGTACATTGAATCTATTCACTTTTCATTTCTGCTCTTTCTTACTGCTGTTAAATTGTTGAGTACTGACTTAATAGTGCTGTTTATTAACAACGCTGCTGCAGAGGAAAGGCCGTCTGATGGACTTCAATGCTCAAATTCATTTTGTAGTTTCTTCTGCATGTGCACACAGACAGATGCTGCATAGTTGTCATGACACATTGTGCTCTCATGTATTTTCACTTTAACTTGATCTAAAACAGAAGGTTACTAGATACCATTTTAACTCAATTTGCTGTTGAGCTAAACAAAAAGAAAATAAACAATCCAAATTATTATTTGATTTTGGATAATGTTATCTTAAAATTCTTTTTTTCTTACAAATTGCTTAAAACTGACAGGTTTTGTGCTCGCAGTGGTCTAAATGAAAGTGTTGTTTTGACCTTATTTAATTCCTGTACATCTGTGTTTACATAGCTGGTTGGTTTATGACCAGCCTGGATTCAGTGGCAATTCTGCTGTTTTGGAAACAGAAGGAAGGGTCACACCTCTTCTCCAGAATTCGCTGTCACGTGTGACGAGTTTGCGACCACTAAAAATGGTACAGGTCAAACACACCTCGACCCCTGACCTCTGGCATCACATTTACCTCAACTTCTCACTCTATAAATGTCTTTTTCATGTGTTTGTTGCATGAAAAGAAAGATCACTTGAGGAGATGTTATATATTCTCAACAGTGTAGACAACAATAGACAACGATGTAAGTCCATTGAAATTTTTAAAACTTTTGTGTTTTTCACTTGTGTTATTGACACAGGGAGGATTGAAGGTGATGAGACCTTTTGACCCAAAGGTAAGACAAACCAGACAACATACTTATCTGTTCTCAGATCAGTGGATGTGATTTCTGTTTTGACTTTGTAGGTGATACTGTATGAGAAGGTGAAGTTCCAGGGCCACTGCAGAGAACTACTAGACCACAAACCCAGTTTGATGGCCACAGAGGGGCCTGTCAATGTCTCTTCAATACAGGTTATGGGTGGAATGTGAGAACATGTCCTTAACCCTCACTCAACCACACACACGCACAGTTTACTTATCTAAACTTCTCAAAAACTGCTATATTTACTGCTGTATTTATATACAGTAGTATAATTTTATTTACAGTCATATTTATTTACTATGTATTTACAAAGGAGGACACGGTTGCTCAGATTTGTCAGGTTTTGCTGACGTTTGAAAATTGTCCCCAATATATGGTTAATTAACCTGCCTATATACACACTCACATGCTCACCCACACACACATATTTATATTTATTTATTTAGCTCAAGTGACTCAAAAGTGACTCACTTTGTACTCAAAGTGACTCAAAGTACTCAAATATATATATATAAAACAAACCCTAACCCTATATATATATATATATATATATATATATCAAGAGAGAAAGAGAAATGCAGTAAAACTGTTGGGTCCCAGCCATCGGCAAACACTTGTGCAAGTTTGTTTTGGTAAGATTAGAGTGTGAACTGATTGGAGACTTTCAGTGTGTTTGTGTGTGTGGGTGGGTGTGTTTGTTTTACAGGCCCAAGATGCTGATAACAGGCCTGTGTGTTTCTAGTGTTCAGGTGGGAGAAGTGGCTCAGAGGTTATATGTGTGTGTGTGATTGTGTTTGTTAGATGGGTGTGCTTTTCCAGAGAGGGGTTCAGAGGTCATCAGTGTGTTTTGGAGGAAGGTCAATACAGTGACTGTACGCAGCTTTTCGGCAGGACTGGGTGTATGATCAAATCACTACGCTACATTCAGACTGTAAGTTCTTCCCTTTTTCACTTTCTTGTCTCAGGCCCCAATCTGTGTGAAACTCAGTAACTGTAGAATGACACACAGGGACAGGTAGTACTCGGCAGATATTTTTTGCAAGCAGTCTACAAGACTGCAATGTCATCACCTTGACATTGCTAGTTCTATGCCATGCTAAACTAGATAAATAGGTGCCCACTGAGATCAGAATAATGAAATATCTGGATGTGTGTTTATTGACCTCATGGGCAATAACTGCAGGACTTCCTGGAGCCATCAATCTGTCTGAAAAGCTCTGATGAGGAAATAAATGTGGACCTGGACATTTCTGACCTGCAACTCAACAGAGTAACTCAGGAAATAAAGAGCATCTGTGTAAAGAGAGGAGTGTGAGTATAAAACAATGCTATGGGTCGTCTGATTTTGAGGAACTCTCTATAACTTGTCTGGTGGTTGTGTTTTAGGTGGGTGGCGTACAGTGAGAGGTGTTTCTCAGGAGAGCAGCACGTTCTAGAGAAAGGCCATTATGCTGGTGCTCTTGAGTGGGGCAGTGGGCACAGCTCACCATGCTCCCTAAGGCCCATTTGCAGGGTGAGTTCACAGCTACTGTTTGGAAAGGATCCCTCTTTCAATCTCAGAAATATGAATGAATATATAACAGTTGTCAGCTGCACATATGCTACATATTTCATAGTCATCTAATTTTTATCACAGGAGGTTTGCGGGACTGTGGCACCAAAGTTTTTGGTATGTTCATGTTTCATTGGCTATTATGAGTTTTAGAAGGTGGGAAATTAACATGCTTCTCTAACTACAGGTACGTGTCTACACCCAGGCATATTATGGTGGTGAGTGCAGAGAATTTCTGGGTGAGGTTTCAGACAGTGGCGTTCAGGGCCTTGTATCATTCCGGGTGATTCAGGGAAGGTGAGAACTTGACAGGGACAGCATATTCACTGTATATCGTATGCAATCCTGTGAATAATGATCAGTGGACCTCAGACGGTACTAAATGGAATCTCTCTCACTCTTACTGCAGTTGGTTGCTCTTTGATGGAGAGGGTTACTCTGGTAACCAGTATTTCTTGGGGGAGGGACTTTACCCTGATCTATCTTCCATTGGCTGTGTATCCACAGCCATAAAGTCCCTAAAGCCCATTCCATATGTGAGTGAAACAGAGCAAACGTCTACCAGAATACATTTAATGTAATGATGAGACAATGTATGATTTTAATGATTTTTCTCTCAGACTTTCACAGATCCATCTATCAGCTTGTTTTCACTCAATGGTTTTGAGGGACTTAAGGAAACTTTGTTTTCAGGAATAGAGAACATGATCCAGTTCTTTAGCCAGTCTCTGAGAGTCAATGGTGGCCTGTAAGAACTTGCATATTGCTCCCAGTTTGCACAGTATCTTACATGATTAATCTTATAGTGAACATGTTGCTATTGTCCTGCAGGTGGGTGGCTTATGAATACAGTAATTTTAGGGGCCGTCAGATTCTCCTGCAACCTGGGGAATATCAAGACTGGGGGGAACACAGTGGTTGGGACACAATTGGATCATTAAAGTCTCTCAAACAGGTCAGCTATGAGATGACGAGGGATGACGTCCCCTGGATTTCATCAACAGTATCAAAATTCTAATGTGTCTTGTTGGCAACTACATTTTACACATCAAGTATGAGAGAACTCTGTTGCAGTAAATTATGTATTTAATAGTATTGCAAGATATTATAGTGATAGTATGCTGGGAGTTCTGCCCCATGGGATTGTTCCTATTAATTAACAGCTAGTGTTAGCAATCTGTCCTTTAAACCTTAAAAACATTGTTAATATTACAACATTACAGTGTTCAAATACAGCACATAAATTATGTTAGGGTTATGTGTCCTTGTGGGTTGCCTTGGTGCTAAAAAGACTCTATCTTTGGTGAAGGATGTGTATGTTTGTTTGTTGTTTATTAGGATCCTCATTAACTGGAGTTAACCTATATGTTTGTAGGGACCATTTTGTTCTTGTTTAAAGTTGCACTTTTGTTTTCTTCTTAGCCAAAAGTTCATATTCAGGTTCGAAATCGAGCTCTGGGCTCTGTCCTGACCTCAGAGAATGTTTTGGACGGTGCTTTGCCAGCAAAACTTTTCCTGAGTCCAGCGGGATGCTCACTGAACACGCAGTACTGGATCTTTACTGATGGTCTTTTTAAAAATACGGTCAGACAGTTTCTTATGTTGTCAGTACAGGGCAAACATGATTTTAAAATGATGTGATTCTGAATCATCTTTGCTGTGCAGTGTTTTGCAACATCCAACATAACAATAATTATTATATTCATTAATCAATATTGAAATTGCATCAATGAAGCCTCCTTAGATGTGAGATGTTTAA
The DNA here is from genome assembly GCA_036877545.1 of Yasuhikotakia modesta. Taxonomy (NCBI): domain Eukaryota; kingdom Metazoa; phylum Chordata; class Actinopteri; order Cypriniformes; family Botiidae; genus Yasuhikotakia; species Yasuhikotakia modesta. Next base: position 42,224 of record JBAJNP010002595.1, read on the forward strand.
AGAAAACCTTTATAGTTTGACAGACACTAATCTAGATGCCTAGAGTATTTCCTAATCTAGAGTATTTGCTGGAACTATATGTCATCATATTTTTTTGTAAAAGTTTATTAAAAGCTTTGTCATGTAAGGTCAAGCATTTTATACAACAAAATATAAAAAAACTAGCTGTTTCATAAAGATGTTTAAATTTCCTAGTTGTGATGTTAGTTACCTGTGTGTTTAAGTAGGTGCAGAGAGGCTGTCTGTCTGTGATTGGTGCAAAGGCGTATGTGGGGGCCAGAGTGGCATTATGGGAAGAGCATGGACACATGAACCAAAGATGGAGCGTTAATGTTGATGGAACTATCTCCTCTCATTTAAATCGCTGTCTGGTGCTAGACCTCAAAGGTAAATTCACTGGTGATCACACTTTGAAATAATAAGTTACTGAATAATTGTTGTAATGTCTAAATGTCTTGTATGTCTCAGGTGGAAGTGGGACTGACAGAGACCATCTGATTTTGAGTCAGCTTTCTGCCAACAAGCCCACCCAAACATGGGATATTGACGTGCTGTGAACTGAAGCTGTCAAGCAGACAGACTTCAAAGAACCTAATCATATCAAGAACCTGAGCATATCTGCTGGCTCCAAAGAAAAAAATATTTTAGTCACTCACTCACAAGCAGCAATAATTTATCTTTGCACTACCGGAAACCTGTTTCTTGGCTGTGGCTCTGTAGACAAAGATGAGCAACATGTTTGGCAGTTTCAAATAACATTAAGATGTATTAATGTTAACACATTTTCAGATGGCTTGAGTGAAGCTTATTTACATGTAAGAAATGTATCGAAACAGAATTGTCTTATTTGAAAATGCACTTAAACTGAGTGTGTATAAATATGTGTATAGTGAAATCATGGTAATATATTTAAAAGTGTGGGTTGGGGTTTTACACACACACACGCACACGCACACGCCTACGCCTACTTATTATGTACTGGGTGTGTACTCTGCTGAAAACCTTCAATGTAAATGTATATATACATACAGAAAGAGATTATCTGACACAACAAGTGCAAACAAATGTAAAAACACAACTTGTTTACTAACTTGTTAAATAAAATAACTTTATACACTTTATAGGCTTTTAATGAAAACAGAGAGAACAGAAATGAGTGTGTTACCTAAAATACAGCACAAACACTACTCATGTCAGTAATAACGATACATTAAAATACTGTGACATATACACATAATCATGATGAATCGATCATAGATGATATCTCTCTTACCTATAATAAATTTGATCAAACAGCAGCCTTAACACTGCTGGACTGCCAACATGCTCAATAAAACCTCTACAAATGATTCAGAGCGCTGCAGCTCGTCTTATCTTTAACGAACCCAAAAAGGCCCACGCCACACCCCTCTTCATCTTCATCTTCACCTCTTTCATCTACACTGGCTACCACTTACTGCTCGCATCAAGTTCAAGGTGCTGACGCTTGCCTACAGATCCTTCACAGGCTCAGCACCCCCTACCTACCCTCAACTACCATTGAGCTACATTCCTACCAGAAACCTACCATTACAGAGAGGCACAACATCACTCTCCAAAACATGTTCGTTCACAGCACCATGCTGGAGGAACGATCTCCCTGCCTGTATCCGGAAAGCAGAATCTCTGTCAATCTTTAAAAGACAGCTGAAAACCCATCTCTTTCGTGAGCACCTAACCTCATCTTAAGTTAAAAACAAATCTCTTTTCCTACTCTTTCCTACCCTATTTCATTTAATCCCTTTCTACTGTGGCTTATATTATTCGGAAGAATCTCCAAAACGTGTATTTTGAGCACTTCCAGTGTGTATTTGCCTGTTTATGTTGACTCGCTGATATATTCCTCACTTGTAAGTCGCTTTGGATAAAAGCGTCGCTAAATGACTAAATGTAAATAATTCTATGGAAACCTATTGGGGACGTACAACCCGAAACCATATTTCCCCTGTTAAATTAAAAAATGTAGACAAATGTTAAGCAGACTCTAAAGGTAAGTAAGTAACTGTGCAACGAATTTAGAGACATAATTCAAACACCATTACATTACATTAAGTAATGATCTGCTTGTTTTTGGCGGCTGGCACACAAACGCATGGAGCATTACCGCCACCCACTGGACAGGAAAGTGCAGCACCGGATGGACTTTAACCTAACTCTAAACGATCTTTAAATAGTGTTTAAATCGTTTTATCTGAACCTGTTGTTTTAAAATATCTAGATATATGTGCTTTATCTGAAAAGGTGCATTGTAAAATGTTTTTATACACGTTCTCAAACAAAACAAAGCATAAGCAAATTACGTCATAACTGGGACGAGCCTAGGTGTCGTGAAAAATAACAAATACTTCATGTTCATATTTTCCCCCCAAACTTGTTTGGTTTGTTACATATGTTCCTTACATATATCAGATTTGTAGAGATTTTTAAGAAGTTTAAACATTAAAACAATCGCCCAGGTTTTATCACGAAACGTAGTGATACTCAAAGCTAATTGGCCAGAAACGTCACACGTGGTAACGTTATAAAAGCGGAAACGGCAAGCCTCTCTTCCGGTTGTTTTTGGCGGGCTTTGGACAGTATAAAAGACGCCGCAGCGGCAGCGGTCGACTAGTCTTTTGTATTCGCCGCTTGTACCGTGTGCGATTTACCGATGGCGTGAAGGATTGAAGAAAGAAAGAAAGAAAGAAAGGGGAAGACAATCCATTTGGTTTTCTGCTGCGGATAACTTTTGCTGGGCCTCACAACGTTGTACGACTAAAACGTGACTGGCTTACTGTAAGTGAAAGAAAAATGAGTATCAGAATTTAGTAGGTAAAGTTAATAGGTCAATAAGTTATTTGTAATCATTTTAAATACGCCTTCTGCCCGCTGGGCTGCATTTATCTGGGCGTATTTAACTTTAAAGCTTAAGTTTTAAAATTTTAACCTTGTTTTAAACTTAATCGTGCCTATCGCCTTAACAATGGAGAGGTAGGTGCGGATGGTTTTAAACGCCTATAAACGGTGTTTCTGTGTGACTAAAATGCAGCCATGTGTATTAAACGTAATTAATAAATGCAACGTTCTTGCGTCTTGTAACATTTTTGTGGTAAGTGATCGAGAAACCTTATATTTGAAAGATCAAGTGCAATATGAGTGTTTTAAATTTCCTCTTTCCACTTCCTGGATTAGGGTCCTTGCAGGTAAAAGGTGGCAAGACCATTGTCCTGTTCCGTTTTGGGTTCACTAATCGGTAAATGTTAAATGTTTTCCCTCCTGTATGTTTAACACTAGTTTTGTAGCTGTGCTTTTTTTAAAGGCTGTGCTGCATGTTTTGGCTCTGTATATTGTCCATCTTCGATTTCTGTATTTATCTTAACTTTCAGTTTATTTTTACTTGTGCTGTTATTTCCCAAAGTGTTGTATTTTTGCACTCTTGTTTTGTCCTGTGTTGTACACCTTGTCTGTCAACTTGCTTGTACTAGTATGTACTATAATTTGTCTAAACTGTGCTGCTTTTTTTTTTTGCCCTGCTTGTTTTCCTACCATGTCCTGATTTGTCAAGATGCACAATTTGTTGTAAAAAGTGTGTATTGTTGCTTTCTCTTGTCCTGTGCTGTATCAACTTTACACCTTGTCTATTGATGTACATTGTATACCACTATGTTCTGTAATTTGTTTGACCTTTGCTTTTTCTTTTGTCCAGTGTTCCTACAATGTCCTGTATCATATATTTGGTTCCCCTGTAAATTTTACTTTGGGAAATAGCACAAGAAAAAAACTTAAATACAGCCAGTGTTAGAATTTTACATTGTACAAAGTGTTAATGGTATAGTATGACACTCATCCATTTAACACTAGCTTGCATGTAAAGTTATCTGTGCTGTTTTTGCGTTGATTTGTCATGCTTGTTTAATTACCATGTTCTGTATCACCAGTTTACTTCATCTGCATCAACTTCACCTGCTTTCAGACTTTTTTTAAAACTGACTTGTCTTAAGTTTACGTGTCATGGAAATGCTTTGAGATTTTTTTTAATTTTACTTTGATAATTTTCTGTGCTTTTTCATAGGTAAAGCTGCTTTGAATCATTGCAGAGAAATTATTGGCATGTTTTATAGGAGTTATCAACCTGCAAGGTCTTGGTTCTCACCCCATTTGTCTTTAATGTTTGCTGCATATTGTATCCGAGAGGATCTGATGTTTCTGCTCTTCCTTTTAGACCATTAGAATCTCTGCAGCAGCTCCTGTACCCACCACCAGCCTGGTTTCCTTTTGAATTGTGCTTTTGGGTAAGTGCTCAATTTGTTTGCAGCTCCTGTGCCCACCACCAGCCTCTACTGCAGCAGCTCCTGTGCCCCCCCACCAGCCTCTACTGCAGCAGCTCCTGTGCCCCCCCACCAGCCTCTACTGCAGCAGCTCCTGTGCCCCCCCACCAGCCTCTACTGCAGCAGCTCCTGTGCCC
>JBAJNP010002596.1:0-14410 GCA_036877545.1 Yasuhikotakia modesta
ACAGGAATTAGATTAACATGTATAATTGCTGTGCATCTTGAGACTAAACAATAGTACTGAAATATTTCAAAATATGTCATTGCAAGTTGTTCTCAATTAAGACTAAGTTTTAGTCTATGCTTTAGTCTATGCTTAAACCCTATCTGGAAACAACGCCCTTATAAAGTTAATCTTTAGCCAGTGACTATCACTGAAGTCCATTTCTGCCAGCATAGGACACCAATGACCAGCTTGTTGCCTCTGAGTATTATTTACAATTTCTGATAAAACATCTAGCTGAGTGTGAGCTACACCCAAAATGGGTGAAGGTGGTAAACCTGACGTTCCTAATCAAGTAGAAACCTGTATCCGGTGCAGTGCAAAATACACACTACAAAGTGTAGACAAACATAGAAAATAAATGTCATTGTTTCATGGTGATCCCAATAGAATAGAACACAACTGGTGTACATTTTTGGTCACCTTGACTTGTACCATTTAGATGTCAAAGACTTGAACTGAATCAATTCAGATCCTCATTGATTCTCCTCCAGTTCCTGACCTTCTTCGTTCTCCTCATTCTTCATCAGTGGCTGATATTTCCTCTTGAAAAAGCCAAGCTGAGAACAGAATGTAGTTTTGTGATGGTTATAAATGGAGACAAGTTTACAGCATTAATAAATACATAAAGTATATACATGGTATTTTTTAGCATCAAAATACCTTCCAAAGTGCAGCAACAGCAAGAGCCAATAATAACAGACCACCAATAACGCTTCCTACTATAACGCCAACTGGGACATCTCCTTTAGCTCCAGGTTTGCTCACTGTGACACCAACCTGCAATTCAACACATGAGGTAAACCAAAAAATCCTGTAAACATTTTAAAGAGCATCCATCAATTTTAAGGTAAGTGCGTTCTGTGGAAATCAAACTTATGACCTTACTGTTGTTAGCGCTATAAGCTAACAGTTGGGATGGGACCATGGGAAGGCTATATAGCTGGCATAAGACTGCTGATATGTCAAGGCTGTTGAGGTTGTGTGAGGGAAAAATTGCAAAGGACTTATTCTGAATAAGCAAAAACCAACAGCCGTACCTCCAGGTGCTTCTGTTCAATGAATAGAAAGTCAGATTGGGATGTTTCTATCTCAGCGCTCACAGACAGCAAGACGGACAGGAAATCAGCCTTGAAATGGACATAGAAGACAACGGTGAGATATTACCAATGTTCATTACCCCACATCAACACTGAAGCTTAAGATCTTACCTTTGCAAAGGTACCATTCCATATATTTGTAGTCACATTGATATAGTAATCATTTTTCTCCTCTAGGTCCTTCAGGACACATTTCATTGACTGGCAGATTGCCGTCTTACAGTTCTGAGGATGGTGAACACATGACATACAGTTACAGGCTTGAGACTCCAAGCATCACATTACTTGCACTATAACCATAAGACTGAATTAGCCAGCATGTGAAAATAATAAAAATCATTATTGCACAAACAACTATTACATGGCTTCACATTTCATTCATCAAGACCTTCTTTGTAAGTCATAACCAATAACAATGTCACTTCAAATGCAAACATTTTTCTCATTCTTGGATGGAGGACAATTGGAGACAAACAGCCAGAAGCACTGACCAGTTCCTTTGTTCCTCTAAAGTTCTCCTCAGTTAATCTGGAGGAATAGGGTTTCTCACTGATCTTAAATGGGTCAATCAGATTGTTGTCCGCGCAGTGTATTCTTTCCGGCTGTTGCATGAAATTGAAACAGTATTGGTTAAATCAAAACACGATATCAAATCATTCTCATATGCACAAGCACTGTGTTCAATCACATTCTGTGTTCTGATATTTGGAAAGTTGCATAAATAGTGTATAAAACATTAAAATATGTTTCACAGTGCCAAGTTTTTGAGGATACTCACAGGTGAAGTTTTAACTGAGGTGACATACAAGAGAGGATTGCCAGCTTTTGTGCTGCTGGGCATGGAGACAGTGAGGTAAACGAGGCTGACTGGAAGGGTTCCTGTGGAAACCTACAGAAATAAATCCATTCAGGGTAAACCTCAGGTCACCAGTGACCAAGTTTGTTTATTACCAGCAGCTGTATTACAAACTGCAGGCTGCTAGTTCATTAAAGCTGTTTAAAATTGCATACTAGCATGCTACTATTATAATTTTTGACCTTACAGGAACACTCCTGTGGAGCGTTGCATTTGGCAGTGCAAAGTTGGTGGGTTCGATCCCAGGCAATACAAGTACTGATAAAAATGTATACCTTGAATTTACTGTAAGTCACTTTGGATAAAAGCATCTGCCAAAAGCATTTGGTTTTGTAGTATTTATACTATACACAGTATGCAAATGTTCTGCATTCATGGATGGAATACATACGTTTATCATTTATATAACAGACCACACTGTATGGAATAATGAAACTAACCAGTAGATGGTGGCAGTGAGTTGTGTGATAATAGACGTCTATCCATTACAACAAAACTCACCTTCAGATTAAAATTAAAATCAGGGCCAATGTCCTTGAAAGTCTTCACTGTGGTTGCGATGTCATCCTCTTTTTCAAGTAAATAAACATTTATATTTGTTTCTCTGGATAAAGGAAATTAAAATATAAAAATGTTTTATTTTATAATGTACCTACAGAGTCTGTATCAGTATGCAGAGATTGTCTCTATGGAAATAAACTAATAAATAAATATACTAGTATATAGATAAACTATTAAATAAACTAGTTATTGCAGATAGACACTCGGTTGAGTGGAAGATAATAAACTACTGGTGTGTTTTGCTCACATTCTTATCTATATACAGCCTTTTGATAGAAAACCAAAGTCCATTTGATATAAATGAGGTCAAATAATAATACTTCGTATTGTACTATTAATAGACCAAAAAACAACAGTATTATATAGCTAATAAAAACTTTGTCTTAAACAGAGCACTTGCACACAGAAAATGAGTTTAAACACATTTGTGTTTTCATCTGACCTGCTTATAATAACTTCTGAGTTGTATTGAACAGGAATAGAGACAGAGATTTTGTTATCAGCAGGAGTTTCCTCTGAGCTGTCACTGCAATACAAATCAATCACAAATTCATTGATTAACAATTAAAAACAAAATTGGCCATAATTGCAAAATAGTTTTTTCTTATACCTTGTGGCTTCAAAGACAACTTTGGCATCTTTTTGTAGATGATTTAAGTTAAAGTCAAAGTTGATCACAAATGAAACCTGGTTAAAGTAAATAAAACATATAATATCAGAATCATATATTAGTCAGGTGTGATCATACAAACATTCAGTTGAAAAGAAGCCTCACCGATTGGTCTGTTCTCAGGGCTGGATAACTCACTTGGCAGATGAGTGTATCTGATTCTTTCATCAAAGTACACTTTACCTCTGACCCATCCACCTGAAATGACAAAAAGGTTTGAATACACAAATCTCTACATTCATGCAGAGCTGCAGCGAGGAATTCTGGGCCCATTCCTAAAGTCATTCCCAAACTTTCACCCCTGTAAAGTAGCAACTGTCCAGCATTCAGATAAGGTAAAAAAAATTGAATCTCTCCAAGTTAAAAGATACTTTAAAACAGAATTACAGTATGGTCAGATTTTTGCAAACACAAAGTTTAGACTACTATATATTGTACCACTGGTGTAACAGAAGCGTAGAACAGGTTCCTGGAGTAACTGGCAGTTACTCTTGCATTATAAGCATTTTCCTTTCTGTTCATTACAGTCACTGTGAGGGACAATCTCCTCTTGCTTTGACTGACCACCAGTGGAGTTTTGCTGAAAAACAAACAAAATACAATAAAAACACAGTGCATACAGTACAGAAGTACATCTACAGTATATAAGTGCATCTACAGTATAGAAGTGCATCTACAGTATAGAAGTGCATATACAGTATAGAAGTGTACATACAGTATAGAAGTACATCTACAGTATAGAAGCGCATCTACAGTATAGAAGTGCATATACAGTATAGAAGTACATCTACAGTATAGAAGTGTAAATACAGTGTAGGATTAGTTTGTTCAGTAAATGCTTTAACTTTCAAACTGCAAAGACTATTTTTAAGGTCATCAATTGATCTCAAGTGATTATTGAATAATATTGTATGTTGACTTGGTCAATAGCCCAATCTAAGGATCTTACCCAAGATTTTCTTCACTCTCCACACTCAGGACCAAATCACTGAAGCAAACATCATCTTGACCGCAGTCCTTTGAGAATGGAATCTGGACCAAACATAACCCAGAGAACAACAGAGTGTTCAATAATGAGGAACTGAATTAAGATTATGCTAACTGCTGTTATTTCCAATGTAAATAACAATGTATATATTTTCAGTTAAACACAGTCTATATACAGTAACAGCCAACAACCTACAGATAAATAATGAAGTAAATAGTAACAGAATTTTTGGGGTTAACTGTCAATATAAAAATCTACCACTCACAAAAAACTCCCATGCAGTCGGACTGAAGACATCTAGAACAGGATCTGCATCTGGGTTCCTGAGAACTACGTCCACACGCAAAGAAATTGAGTTGACAAGGTCGGGAGTCTCCTGTACATAGACGTCATGATCTTCACACGTGTCCTGCACAGTGACACTGGTGTCCTTCTGCAGGACTCGATCCAGGTTGCTGAAGTGACCCCTTGAGCTGACTCGAGATGACTGCAGATCTGCATCCAGGGTCAGGTTGTACCTGATATCTGCATTTATATAAGAAGCATTAGCATTTATGAGCAATGTTTTATTTCCTAGAATTATATATACACAACATACTGCACAAAAGTCATTTTTGGTGACGCATTAAACATGCTTTAAAGGTGCCAGTTGGAAATATCAATATAGTTTTTCAAATATTCTTTGACATTAAGTAAAATAATCAAATAATACTTTTGTATGAAAACAGAGTAATTATGACCCAGTGATCTAATCTCACTATCATTGAGTCAATTTGGTACATAAAAAGGCAGAAAAAATGACTAAAGTCATAAAAATATGTTAAAAACTATTTCCAAGGTGCTTGAAACAATTAAACTTTTTAAACAATCTTTTGGGCTACGCAAACCTGTTTTGATGAACAGTGTGTAAACTGAGCAGGATGTGAATCAGTCTCACCTACTGCCACTTTTGTGGGCCTGAACGTTGCACTGAAACAGACTTTAGCACTGAAGCAGGACACCTGCCTGCCACCATATCGACAGGCTTTATTCAGAATACTGATCTTATCAGGAGTAAAGGAAACCTTTGCTGTGACCACTGCGATTCCTCTGCTCCTAAAACCACACACAACAAACCCAGTTTAAGAATGCATCTATTAAAACTCTGTTGTTAATGATTAATGATTTATAGGTCTTGGAACAAACAGAACAGTCACATATAAAGTTGATGCTTTTAAAATGGGAATCTGTAGGTTTTCCTGGCCACATCCCACCATGGCCACATGAGTTATTCATCAATAAACTCAATTGTTGAAGATGGGCAGTAAATATTACAGATATTAAATCAATAATGGGCAGTAAATATTATATTATATTAGATTTAATAGACTTTAATTAATCAGAATTACTTTACATGGTCTCTCGTCACGGGGGTCTAGCCAGCCTATCCTGCACCCCAAGTATGAAAATTAATTGTTCTGGTGTAATAATAGCTGACATGTTGAATTTACCAGAGTTGGACCACCTTCCCAAAACTCCCCACGGTGACATCTGGGAGAGAGTCTCCATTCATATCTGCACTGCCATCCAAAGAACGTCCAAAGAACCTCAATGTTCGGTCCAGGTTTGATCCAGGAATTTTCTACATTTGTGACAACATTTGAAATGTAAACACTAAAATATTTTTCTGTGTGCAGATGATTGAATGTTGTGTTCAGCTCCACCTGTGAGCTCTGCTTTCTGATGGCTTTCCGGTCTCCATTATAGATGTAAATGGCACCTTGACCGTTGCCCTCCAATGGAGCACCAACCACCACATCACTGAAACCATCTAAATTAAGGTCTGGAGCAGCAGCAATGGCTGATCCGAAACGAGCGTTCCTCTGGGAGCTTTCCAGAAAACCCTGATTGCTCAAGATACCCTAAAAAACAGAAGATGCTTATTCTAATAAATGTTATGTTTCTTATCATAAACATATTGGTTTATTCACCATTTAACAGACATGGACAGAAAACTTAAAACCTGCATATAGTTTTAAGTATGTGTAGTCAAAACAAAAGATTTAAAAATTTTAAAAGCTTTTGTTTTGTTAAAAAAACAAAACAAATCCCATAGCTAGAATGATATGTATTCCTGAAGCTCAACTGGTAAAGCAGTGTGTTAGCAGCGCAAAGGTTGTGGGTTCAAATCCAGGGAATGCAAGTATTGGTAAAAATGTGTACTTTAAATACACTGTAAGTCACAGTCACTTTGGACAAAAGCATCTGCCAAATGAATAAATGTAAATGATACATTTACAAATCTAAATTCTCAATATGTGTAAATGTGTAAATACAAATACTAAAAAAAAGAAATGAAATATATTACCTTTGTAATGGAGAAGATGTAGACTTTCCCTGTTTCAAACTTCTCTTCACTCATGTACATTGGAGCTCCAACCAGCAGCAGATCAGTCACACCATCAGCATCCACATCAACAGGACAGAGAACGCTGCCAAAATAAGAGCCAATCTACAAACAACAGACAAGTCAGTTACATATTACATACATTCTACACAACACAGTCACATTCAGAAGACTAAGTATTTTCTGGTGATGTCATGGAGTTTAACTCCATGACATCAAAACATTTAGTGGCTTCTGTCCATGTCTGTTGGCTTTGAGGTCATCTTTAAGCTTATGCTGTGTATTTAAACTTTTGGCAGATATATGCATTATAAAATGTACTCTGTTTTATGAGAAAATAGACCAAAAATGTTAATAATTATGATTATGCACTTATATATCCACATTTATGTCCAATGAAATGTTCTTTAGAACATTTAGAAATTGGTTCCTTGACCAACTCTGTACCACCAACTTTTAGCAATAGCAAGAATTAAAAATGGCTAATGGATATGATGTGCTAATGGCTAATGGTTATGGCCCAAGTTTCTGTTTTGATAGATACCTGATCTCCTCTCTGTGAATCTATGATGATGGGTTGTTTCTGAGCATTGATGGTATAAACTACAACCTGTCCTCTATGAACGGCACGAGGAGCTCCGGCCACATAATACTCAGAAGATCCATCAGTCAGAGTGCTGACAGAGTATCCTGAACATACAACAGGGAAACTAATCAAATTCAGATGAACCACAACAACCTACAGTAACACACTCTTCTGAATTGAAGGCTGTGATAATTAGGATGTGAGATTGGTGTCATTTGTTCTAAAGCATGCTGTCCTACCAAGTAATGAGCTATGGTTTCTGTCCTCCAGAACCTTCTCAAAAGCATTTCTGGGTAAAATGACTGATTTCTGAGCAGTTTGATGAACAACGGTCCCGATCCAATTATATGCTCCAGCTGCACCCAGTACAATCACATCCTACAACCAAGACAAAGAATGTAAGCCACTGAGAGACTCTTTAGAAACAACACTGATGAAATATCACCCCTCATAAACACACAGGTTACCTTATTTTTGGTCTGGTGTGCACTGAAACCCACTTGGGACATTTCCATTGTGAAATCCGCAACACCTTTTCCAACACCTAAATGGGTAAAATCAGTATGTCAGTTTTTTTTAAAAAAAGGTTTTTTATTGGTCCACAAAATTCATACAACCACACATTTCCATGACATTTACTTTAAAAAGTCTTTAATTACTAAAGTAGACAAAATAATGGACCTTCAATGTTGAAGATTCGATCTCCAAGAGCTCCAACAATCTCAATTAGGGCTGCCTCTTCTGACACATTGAAGAAGTATTTCTCAGTTGGAAAACTAGCAATAGATTTAATCTCAGCAATGAGTTTGCTTGTGTCAATGTCATTTCTTAGGTAATATCCAAGCACCTAGAGAAAATGCAAAAAACTCTATATTTAGTTAAGTTAAATATTTAAGAGATATGGTCTGTATCCCCCACAAATGTTCTCACTAACCGCAATGCCAAAGCGAGTGATATTTTGTTTGTCACACGCCAGAATAACTGAGTCTCTCAGTGTTTTATCATGTGACTCTCCATCAGTGACCACCACCATCACTTTAGTGGCCCCAGAACGACCTCCATTTTTGGGTAAGAATGCATTAGTTCTATAAAATATTTATTTGAATGGTTAACAAAACTAATACAATTCTGTCTTCATTTATAAAATATTAAGCATGTGTAATGTCTGCTTTTTCGAAAGTAGTTAATAATGTATAATATGTATGTGTTTCAAAAAGTAGGATTAGTAAAAACTAGGATACAGTAACAAGGATTTACTGTACAGTATATCAATTAGAGTAATTCACACAAGGTACAGTGAGTTTGTTATAGGGAGAGTAGTGAGAGTTATGCACACCTTGCATATTCAATGGCTTTAAATGTATTTGTCTCCAGTCCTTCTTTCTGCTGAATATTTGAGGCGGCTTTAATCATGGCGTCTCTTGTCTGATGGGAATTCAGATAGAACTCGAATGAGGCATCAACAGCATACTGGAGTACACTGACCTGTTTTACAAGAAAAATACAAACAGTTTAATATAACAGGTAAAGAAATGCAACAGACAAGCCCCAAGAAAATGTTCACAAACTGTTGTCACTCACCTGAGTGCTTTGAGGTCCAATATCTAAGCTTTCCAACAGTTTTATGAGGAAAGCAATAATTGGCTCCCACGGGTATATACTATTAGATCCATCCAACACAATGGCAATGTCTGTAAGACTGCCACAAGCTGTTGAAAGTTTAATTGGCTGCCTTAATATTTTTTGCAAGAGGTTAAATGCTTATTTACAATATTAAAGGCAGGGTAGGCAGTGTTTTTGTTATGTTTAGCCAATCATTGCATTCAGACCAAATGCAATGATAGGATGTCCTACTTGCCTTTCAGGCAATGTATGTGCTTATGTGCTGGTGGAGGTGTGACTTTGGAGATCTTATGCTTTTAAAGCTAGATTGCTATTGCTAGCTTTTGAAATTGCCTACCCTACCTTTAACTTTTACAGTAAACTTTCAAGGACGATATTTAGAGGTGTGTTTATACTCTGAACACTGGCTGGAGAAAACGCTGACTGGAGAGAAAACTGTGGGCTCACGTCTGCGCAGACTCCTGGGTAGAAGTACAGACTACCACAGAGCTGCGCCCACAGAGGACCACATGTCTGAAAAACAAATGAATTGAACCTCTACAAACAAATGAATTGTAGCACTACAACAAATACACTACAATATACACCCATGAAGATATATAAGAGAAGCACTTTAGATATACAGATTTACTGGTGCAGGTACAAAAAACAAACAGGAAAGCAACAGAAATACAGTACCAATATATAAGAAATTGTATCAAAACAGTCTGTCACACCTGCCAGACAGCAAAACATTTTAAACAACCAACAAATTTTTGCTAAGACTGTCACAAATCTCATTTGCATAAAAATATGCAACTGATCAGAAATTTGACAGCAGTGTTGAAATGCTAGATCGTAGGTGGTTAGCCACTGACGTGGGTTTTTCTGCTAAAACTGTGTACAGAATTCACTTCCTACCATAAATCCGCCATTTTTTGTTGTTCTGGTGAGGGTAAGTCCTAGACTCATGTTGATGTTGTTGCCATTGTGGATGGTTGGCAGGTTGACAGTATCTACAAGCATATCAAACATGGTTGTTCTTTAGGCTGTTTAATTTTAATTTCTAATATACTTACTAAATCATTATTAAATGTATGGTCTCATTTTTAAACTTTGGTGCAATTTGTGGCAATTTGGGCTGGCTCAGCTAAACAAAATTAAGGTTAAAGTAAAGTGAGAAATGTTTACTTACTCTGAAGATTAAGACTCTGACAGCTGGTTCCAGGATTATTGAGGTCACACTTAAAGATGTCACCCTTTCGGTTTGGAGTGTATCCCTTCCATGGAGATCCCACAAGAAGCCTGAGGAACAATAAAAGAAGTACATTTAGCAGAGGCTTTTATCCAAAGTCACTTACAGTGAATTCAATGTGAACTTTTTCAAGGTGAAAAGAATTCACTTTTATTAGTACTTGTGTTCCCAGGGATTTGAACCCACAACCTTTGCGCTACTAATGCAACGCAATGCTCTACCAGTTGAGGAACACAAGTATGTTAAGTAACAGATTCACATAACTGATTTACATGTTATTCAGGATATTCCACTGGACTGAAACGAAACAAAACTCAGTCAATAATAGGTAAGCTATTCACAAGTAAATTCCCCCATGGATATATGCTGAGGCTCTGTGGTGCTATTAATACATTGCTCTTTGTTTGAGAACAATGTCAATACATTGCTTATTAACTTTAACATTGCTTTAAAACAGGGACTGACCAATAACTAAAAAAAACTGGGGGAGTATTTACTGTATACAAGGACAACTAAACAAGACAGAGATGAATCTATCAGGACTATGGAAGCAAGGGCCTAAAAGGTGATTTTGAAAGTAAGTGATTTTACTAAGAGTAGCTACAGAATACATGGTAAAAATAAAATAAGAATATGATAGATGTGAAAGGTTCAACACAATAGGTTGTGATAGACGTGATACATGTTCAACACAACACAACCGATGGTAAGACATTGGGGATGGGACTGTCTGTTTGTCTTTCTAATGATACATGTGGTAGACAGGAGTTTTGTTCTTGCATTTGGTGTTTAAATTTCACCTGTTATGACCAGTGATAGAAAGTTAGGGTGTGTGCGTCTAAAAGTCTATCCAAGTTTGTGTGTGAAAACTCTTTCCGCTTCCTTATATTTTCCATTCTAAAATCTAAACACACCCACCAAATTACACACAATATCACTTCTATGTCTCCTTAGCATGATTACATGTTCTGCCCAGACTAAACATCTCATTCCACAAACAGTGACATACAAGCTTATTCATGTCCCATTAACAATCAATCCTCTGTGTTTAAACTGACTCTTCCATTTTCTATAGCAGGAAATGTGACCCAGGAACCCCCTTCCCAGATTCTCAGCCAGCACAGGGACCCACAATATAAAAGGATTCGATTTTCTCTGTAGTGCTATATAATGTTATTTTAATAATATGACCATAAGGTTTAGTTAACAAATAATTAATGTTCTTCATGACTCTTTTTTTGTTTGTATTGGGTTAATTATGGTAAATGAATGAATGAAAATGAATGATTTACAATAAATAAGTTAAACTATGTACATTTAGATATTTTTAAATTAAACACAAACTTATTAACTTCATTGGCAACTGGATTTAAAATCCTGGTTTTCCATGCACACAGTATTAGGGAATTCCACAGAATAAGATGGTGTAAATAGTGCATGTCATTATCAAAAGTAAGAAATTCTGAGTAAAAATGAGTCATTGCCTATAAAAACACACTAACTGAAGGTTTTGTTGTCTCTGTGAGGTCTCTATGTGTCACTGTGTTTTAGTGCAGGGAAAACCAGGGCTATGTGCTAATGCCAGACTCCCAGTGAGAATGGTGACATCAGCACCATTCAGACCAGTGTACACTAAAGCATGCAATGCCTTGAAGACTGATGTCATCAACAACCACCAATGCTGCTTACGTCAGAGCAGGAAATGGCTCATCTGCCCTGTTGCCCAACAGGAAGATTGTGAAGAGACACTCACTTGAAAAACTTAAAGTCTAGACGCAGCAGAGGTAGCCATAAATAAACAATAACATAAGCAAAGATACATTTAATAGACAAATGTAGGTGATAAAAAGGCCAGATGGCACTCAAAATTACCATTATGAAAATGTTTTATATTGAAACCATTGTATAATCAGTAATAATGCACTTTCGTTTTGTATTATACTGTATTAACTTGCAATATAGATAGAGCAGGGTTGTGCATCGGTCTTGTGTTGGGTTAAAGAATGCCCTTAATTATATTTACAATATAGCCCAGCATCCTAAACACTGTACACATCACTTAAACTATTGGAGGAAGTTGTGAACAAAGTAGATTAAGTATTTGAGAATGAAGCAGTAACACTACAATGTGTGACTTGCTGTTCGCATTAATGAAAATGTGCTACATTTTATCCTAAGAAAAGCTATTGTGTTTGTTTTGTTCAACATGAATGAGGAAAGCATTTCGTTTTCCTGCTGATAGATTCTAAAGGAACTTGGACCCTTTGTGATCTCTCTCATACAGACAAATGTAATGACCACAGGAAGTGTGCGTGTATTGAGAGAAGTGATATTATAAAGGAAAAGAGCTGTCACTATGTGAGTGTGTGCATGTTTGTATACATCTTAATATACAGCTTAGGTCATGTGACCCTCTCATAGCATGAGAAAGAAGATGTGTGTGTGAAGTGTGTGTGTGGGTAATGGGTGAGAGAAGAAGCCAGTGGCTGTAGCTTCCTGCTGTAGCGTGTGTGTATGTGAGTGTGTGTTGATGGAGAGGGGAGCTGTGGGTTGGGGGGTTAAATGTAGCCAAATTAAACATTAAAAGCCCTCATTTGTAAAAACACTATAAAAATATAGTAAATAAAGAGTAAAAAAAAGTAAAAATTAATTGTAAAAATGTTTTGGGTTATGACTGGGTTACGGTTAGGTTGTAGTGTTTATAACTGGTTGTTTTAAAAATAATAGAAGTCTAAGGAGCATGTTTGTGTGTGTGTGTGTATACTAGTAGACCAAATAAACAAACAACTTGATAAAGTAGCATTATAATTACCATATAAATCTTACCATTTTCCTTGACTGTTGCTGAACTGTTGTACAGTGTAACCAAACTGTTCTGTTGCCAACCCTGAGAAGATTTTAGCTCCAGATGTCCCTACGTTAAAACCCTGAGAGTTTCTGATGCTTAAACCTAGAAGAACATTGCACACATTAGTCACAGGTCAGAAAAACACCACACACAGATATGTATGAGACATGTGGACATGCCACAGCATGATATCTTAATACATGAGGGCTTTAATGACTGTGACTTTGATGTGAGCGCTGATATCGTAAACAATATTTAGTAGCCCAAACACATGGAGTGTGTCACAAGAGCTTTATACCTCATCCAAATATTTTTTGCAACATATCTTATGCAATTTCAAAGCAAAGGCATTAATCAGATTTTGCTTGGTCACCAACAAAATGACACATGCAGCAAAAGCTGTATAAGACATGTTTTAGACTTTAAACATTTTAAAATTCTGTTTGTACTTTATTTTGGGATGTAATGCTTTTTAAACAGTGTGTTGCTTGAAAGTTCATGTCCCAAGGTTGTTGCTAATAGAATGGTTAAGTTGCATCAGAAAATTGGAAGGACAAAGGAGATATTTTTGTTCTGCAATGGTGTTAATGACTCTGAACATCTGAATTTAATTGAAAACTTCTTTATTATTGTCTGAACTCTTGCACAACACTAAAGGAGAATTGGCTCAGTGGAAGCGGTTACTGGACCTTATTTATATTATGACAACATTTTTATGTTAGGCTCTAATGCAATCTGCATGAAATTACAACAGCTGCTTCTGACGTTAAAAGCCAGATTCTGACAGTTCCACAGGTTCCGTTGTAGAACCATTGTAGAGTGTTAAATGTAGCCTTTGGATTAAAACAGTTCCTACTGACTGTACGCCTGTGGTTATGACAGAAAGGTAATGAAAAACACATAAGGTTCATTCTTTGAGTTTCACAAGGAGAATTTTCAAATAACATTCAGCGAGATGTAGAAACATGCGCAGCATGTACAGGCACAGCACACGTGAATGCTGGCCAAGTATGGTAACCCACAGTCGGAATTTGTCCTGTGCATTTAACACATGCAGTAAATGCACACATATTGAGAGGTATTGAGTTGTGAACATACACACTGCAAATTGTAAACACACACCCAAAACAAAAGCAGCACTGCCTGGGAACAATGGGTGGGTAAGGTGCTGTGTTGCCCCCAAATCATCAGACTTGATTATGATTTAGCTTCTTCACTTAAAACTCATTGTGCATTTCTAAATATCTTTATATTTCATTTTTAATCCAATATGCAGTATTGAATATTAAAAAAGTGTGAGCAATGTCTTCTATGAGGACTGTATAATACTCTGTGTAATAATTACAGAAGACAAGCTACTTCCTGCTCCAATGGAATTCATTGATTATTGTTTGGACAACTGGAATTTTAGGAGATAGTATCAGTTGTTGCTCAAAGAGCCTCTTTAAATTGTGACATGAAACCAGATAGATGAACGGAAGGAAAAAAGAGAGTTTAAACTGTGGAGTGAGAGAGTGAG
>JBAJNP010002596.1:14439-46672 GCA_036877545.1 Yasuhikotakia modesta
AGAGAGAGAGAGAGAGAGAGAGAGAGAGAAATGTAGTTCCAGTCCAGTGCTTGCATTATCATCAGTAATCCAGATAGCGCAGCCTGGATGCTGATCTTTGACTATTCAGAATACAACAAGTGAAACACTATTTCTAAGCATTTTTTAAAATCCACCTGCATAGTGACAATCTGTGGTCTTATATTATTAAAACATGGCACTTAATGAAATTTTGTCAAAAGACAAAGCATCAAACTTTGTTAAAATATTAAAAGTAACACATAGTCTCATTTAAATGTTGAATAAAACTGTCTCAGTTCATATATATATATATATATATATGTGTGTGTGTGTGTGTGTGTGTGTGTGTGTGTGTGTGTGTGTGTGTATGTATAACATATATTTACAACAGTTCTCCACCTTTTAAAGTGTTAATCTACCAGTCGTTATACTTCGGGGCTGAAATGACATGATTATTGCAATATTATAAACAGACATGCATGTACTTACACAAAAAGGTGAGAAATAATCGCAGGTTATTAATATTTATATCCATAATGTTATCAGGTATCCGCACAAGCGTCCCAATCTGCATAGAGTTCAGCGTATGTGTGAAACAGGAAAGCCGCGCCACAGCTGGGCGGAGAAAGAGGAGGGACTTTTTAAAGTTACTATTGGTGTTAAGGCTTTAAATAAGTAAACATACAATAATGAGGCATTTAAAGGACGCATACAGTAGGAGTATGAGACATTATTAATATTACTATTATTATTGGACACATTGCAGCATAGATATAACGGTAGATTGACGTTGAAAGCCTTTTATGGAGAATACAAACGTAAATGGGTAAATGATGACCGTACGCGCATTAAGCGCATGACAAAAAACAAAGGAAATATGTTCATGTTAAACCACTTAATAAAAATTAGACCACTTTATATCCAACCAAGTTGCATTTATTTAAATAAGCACAAAAACACTTAAGAAAAACCTTGTTAGGTTTCAAACTACACAGATACAAACGTCCAGAACATATTCTAAGAGGAGAAAAATTTAAGAACACAAACAAAATTTAAAGGCTTTATTTAAACCTCCTCTCAGGGCTTGCATAGTCACAACACAGTCCTTCATAATAAGTATTTAACATAGAGGAGATATGAGAATTTAAGGAGCACGTAAAATAGGCCTCAGAACTGTGTAGAAGTGTCTATGTAATATAAAAGGTGTGATTAAATTTGAGGAAGGTTGAATCCGTCTCAGTCAAAAAACGTATGAGGTTTCTAGATGTGATCTTTATGAGAAGAGAAGTATTTGCAAATAGCTGTTGTAACACAAGTAGAAACATTTTGTTGAATTCTAGTCATATCCATATAATTCTCTCTCATGTAGGGACCTGTAATATAGGGTGGGGATTTTTTCAGTCTACAACAGCGGATAATTAAACACAATCACATACATCACAAACAATGTTAACCACAGTACTTCACTGAGTGAGCAACTTACAACAGACACTTTAAGTTATATACATAAATATTTGTTTAAAACCAAAAAAAATCTGCTTTTGCATATAATTTCTGGTATGTACATCATGTTTACAACATAAATTAATGCTGAGAAAGGGTTGAGAAATAGGTTTTGTAGCTTTCACCAGGGAACACTGAACACCATGTAGACTGCATAACAAAGCAAGTTACAACGGGAACACTGAGAATGCAGGAATTAACACAAACTGCAGCCTCTGGCAAAAGGTGTCTTGCCTTCTCCACATCTTTCCACACCCCCAGTGTCTTTAAGAGAACAAACCCCTGCTCTCCTGCATGCACAGACTTATTTGTTCATACTTCCATCCTAATTTGGTGAACTGAGGACATCTGCAAAGTATGCACTCACTCTCAATGATTAGAAACTGAATATCAGTTAAGTATCTGTACATTATGAGGTTACCTTAAAGCATGTACCATATAATTGCATGTGTGCAACCAGAAGTACGTCTAATTTATAGTAAGCACGTATTTAAAAGCGCCCACTTTGAACAGAAGGGGGCGTGTTCTACCGTATTCCAATGTGTCCACATGTTTAATTTATGCTGGGTTCCCACACAGAGCTTCTTCTTCTGCCTTGTCCTGTTCGTTCATTTGTGGCAACTGCTTTCTCTTGAAGAAGCCAAGCTGGAGAGACATGAGTATGACATTGAGTAGTGCCGTTATTAACAGTTTCTTTAATTCAGCACTGTTCTTTATAAATGCAGCCAGTGTAAATGTAGTTGCAGCTCATTTTACATGCAGATACAACATACCTTCCATAGAATCACAGTAACTAGAGCAAGAAGAATAAGGCCACCAATCACACTTCCTATGATAATCCAGATTGGAATGTCTCCACTGGCTCCATTTTTACTGACTGTAATTCTTATCTGCAGTAGAGTCAGAAAAATGTGGATAACACATGACTATTATGAAGACAATTCAACCATATAGTATCATTCTAATCGAAAAGAAATTGCTGAATCCAGCCTGAATTTGGTGATTTTTACTGATTTTAGCTAGTCTCCCTGCCAAGCTGATGTTTGTCTTGCCTGTAAAGTTTACAAAGCCCCTTTAAAACCATAAAAAAACAAAGAAAAATTTATAATGTGTTTTTTTCCACAAGGACAATGTATAATGTAGTAAATTATTCTGTCAAGAAAGTCTCTTCACCAAGCTTCAAATAAAAATATCTGTACAGCGCTTTTCACATTAAACATCGCAGGTTTACAAAAAAGGATAATTAAGATAAAAAATAAAAACTTAGAAAATCTACAGCAGGTTGGATAAGAAATCTTTGAAGGAATTCAGCTGATTAAATTGTTGATTATATCTGCGAGAGTTATTCATAACAAGAATTATGAAACACACCTGCTGTTGCTTATGGGTGATGACTATGAGATCAGGCTGAGATGTTTCTGTCTCAGCATCTCCAACCAATGAAACGGTCTGAAAATCAGACTACAGCGAGATAAACATAGTAAGATATGTAGTGAAACATAATTCGCTCAGTCACAAGTGATAAAGATAGTCTCCTAAAAATAAAGGTTCTTAAAAGGTTCTTTATCAGTACCATATAAGCTATTAAACTATTAGAAAAATTGTTCTTATATGGCATTGCTGTGAAGAACTCTTTCCAGAACCTTTATTTTTTAAATGATAGGCTGAGCTAAAACTCAATATGTGCTCACAAAGGCAAAGGTGCCATTCCAGAGCCTGGTGGTGATGTTAACAAAGTAGCTGGTCTTCATCTCAAGATTTGTGAGATGACAAGTCATGTGTTCACACACTGCTGCCTTGTTACAGTTCTAAGAAAAGGGAACAACTGGTGGTAAAAGAACATTTATTTATACAATTTATAGATAGATAAACCAACACACACACACACACACACACACACACACACACACACACACACAGACTAACCAGTTCTTTGGTTCCTCTAAAGTTCTCTTTAGTGAAGCTGGCTGTGTGTGTTTTCTCACCAATCTTCAGAGGGTCAATCAGACTGCTGGTGTCACACAGCACATTTCCAACCTGCTCAGCAGATATGGAGTTTAAATTACTGGGGCATCATGGGTAATCAACACATATGTGTGTCTATAGATTAATATGAGGTTATAAAATCAACAAGTCCTGTACATACCCAATGTTACATAATAACTATTAAAGAATAATTCTGCCCAGGACATGTGAATTAAATTTTTTTTTTTATTGTATAAAATTTTTGTTTAATACAATATACTTACAGGTGCAGTTTTCACTGAGGTCACATAAAGTAAAGGATTTCCCGCTTTGGTGCTGGTGGGCAGTGAGACAGACAGGTGGGCCTGCTTAACTGGAAAAGTTCCAGTTGACACCTGCAGAAACACAGCACTGCTTAAAGGTACAGTGACAATTCTCATTGCAAGCAATGCTAAAGTCAAACCTATAGTCAAACGACAAAGTCTATTTTTATTCAAAGTTAGAATTTACTCACTCGCAACATTATGTCAAATTCTGGCCCAATGTCATCAAAACCTGACACAGTGTGTTTGACTTGATCCTCCGCACCAATGACACAAAAATCCAAGCTCATTTGTCTTTAAAAAAGAATGTACACAATCAGTGACGTAGGTGGTTGCCAGGGTGTTGCTAGGTTATTTAGAGTGGGTTTAATGTGTTGCCTAGGACATTGCACAGTGGTTGCTAGGTGTTTGTTGACTTTCAAAGGGTAGCATCACCAAAATCTGTATGATGTTCTTTTCCCTAGTATTTTCTCTACTTCCTTAATGCAGGTAAATATAACAGGCCACAAGACATATACTACAGTATGTCAGTCAACACTCCAGTATCAATGATCAGAGTTTCAGGTTCTTCAAATATTAATGTGGCCTCTGACCTGGTGAGAAGGATTTCAGAGTCATACTGGATCGGTATGGAGACAGAAACCCTGTTATCTGATGTCACTTCCTCCTCACTGTCACTGGAGAGCATTGTTCATGATTATTCACAAAACACTTAACATACACAGCCTCACAGAATTAAAACTGGGAAGTGCTTCAGCTGCAGTGATTTTACCTTTGGACTTCAAAGCTTACGACAGCCTTTTGCTGCAGCTGATTCAGATTAAAGTCGAAGCTAATCTCAAATGATACCTGAGAAAGAGACACAAACACACAGAGATTCTGATGAGCTCTCAGTAATACAGCATCTGTCCCACAGACAGAGATGATATTATATACTGTACAATAACCCAGGTATAAACCTAAGCCTCACATAAATCTGTCATCATTACATTTAAAGTTTATAATTAATAATTATATGTTTTATGTTCCTGTTTTATGTGTCCACCTAAAATGTCCCCACAATTTCACTTATGTAATGTTTCGCTATTTTTGTGAAGACATTTAAAAATATTTGCCTACAAACTATAATGGACATTTATCACAAATACAGCTTGTATTACAAATACAAACTTCTACACACATTCACACACCCATGTTTACTTTTCTTTTCATAGACTTCTATTACTGCTAATATACACAGTTGTTTATAAGTAATATAACCTAACCCCAACCCCAACCCACATTCTAACCTAACAGAAAACCTGCATTTCAACAATTAAACAATGTATTAGACAACATGTAACTGTTACAGGTGGCTCCTGTACTGCCTCCTTTGCACCACCAGAGGGAACCAAAGACCAGTTATGCTCAGATTTTTCAGGTTATTCTGAGGTCTGAGTATAAATTTGTCTCCATCATACGATGAAGTAAACAGTGAGCCCCAATCACACATACACACATTATTTTCTTACTGTTTGGCCTGTTGTGAGTGTTGGGTATCCAACCTGGCAGCGCAAGGAACCTGCTTTTGAAGTGCATTTTACCTCTGTGTTGTCACTCTGCAAACATAAGCCAAATGGTTCAAAAATACAGTTTATGTCAAGTGACGCAGAACAGATTTATGTCTATGTACATGCTGATACAAATTGAGACTATATATATTTAAAATGCACTTACAGGTGGTGTAAAAGAGGCATAGAACAGGTTACTGGAGAAGTTGGCAAATATTCTTGTATTATAAGCGTTTTCCTTTCTGTTCATTACAGTCACAATAAAGGAGAGTCGTCTTCTCTCTTGGTTTACCAGCAGTGAAGATGAACTGCAAAAAACAAAACTCTTAACATTTCTCTTATTTTAAGAGTCTTCAGCTCTTAAATGAACACCCCACCCAAAAACATCATGAAAAATGATATTAGGGATCACCTTGATACATCAACAGCTTTCACTGTTAGCGTTAGGTCACTAGTGCATTTGTCATCCGAACCACAGTCCTTTACAAAGGGTATCTGAAGAAAGATCCTTGCATTTGTTAAGTGTGTATGCTTAACTATTCATTTAATAACATTTAAGTACATTTAGGAAAAATCATACAAAAAATTCCCATGCTTTGGGCAGGAATGCATCTAAAACCGGGCCGGCATCTGGGTTCTGTGGACTGATGTCTACGCGCAAAGCAATTGGACTAACAAAATCAGGAGTGTCCTGTTAAAAAAACCAACATATTGTTTAATATAATAAAGCTAATGATACAAATAGATATCTTGAAAAACTACAGATACATAAATACAAAAGCATTTTAAAACCAACCTGCACGTAGACTTTATGGTCTTCACATTTTTCACTACCAAAAACTCTGACAGCTCCCTGGATAACAGGCTCTGAGTTGTCAAACTGAGCTCTTGAGATGGTTCTAGATGATTCCAGGTCAGCATCCAAAGTCAGGTTGTACTTGATATCTGTTTGGAGCATGAACAGAAATAATCAACACCAAGACCTTTGGATGCCTCAATTCCAAACCAAACAGCCTTGAAGTAAAGATGTGGTCCATTGCTCAGTACATAAAGATAGAAGTGATTGACTAACCTACAGAATTCAATGTTGTGGGTCTGAACGTTCCTCTTAAACAAACCCTGGCAGTAAAGCAGGACACCATCCTTCCACCAAACTGACACGGTTTACTGGTAATGCTGATCTTCTCAGGGCTGAAGGAGACTGTTGTGGTGATCGCGGCCACCTCCCTTGACCTAAGGTCAAAATAACTGTCAGCCTTATCATTTTTGGAATTCAGACACTAGATCTTCAACTAACATGGAGACACTCACCAGAGCTGCACAACCTTCCCAAATCCTCCAACTGAAATGTCAGGAATTGAGTCACTGTTCATATCTCCATGACCATCTAAAGAACGCCCAAATAGTCTGATCTGAGGGTCTAGTTTGGATCCAAGAATTTTCTAAAGAACATAAGGACAGCAAAACCAAGGTAAAGGTCCAAAAAAAAAAACAAAAATTAAAAAAACATACCATAGGTATGGTACCATAAACAGTGTAAAACATTGTCATTGTTAGATAGTAAAGATAGTTTAAGGCCATCTAAAGCCACATAACATTAGCTTTTCAGAGGACCAAATTTTGTTGACATTCATTGAAAACATTGTCTTATACTACAGCAGAATAATTGTAGTCACTATTTTAAAAAGGAGCAGTTTTTACATTCTACTATAAAAATAGTAACACCTCCAGTGTTCCATGTAAAAAATGTCATATGAGTTTCACAAAATACAAAGGAGCAAATAAATTTTCTGAAGGACTGTTTCTTTAGCCAACAAAACATCCTAGTCTACTAGCATTAATAATTAGATTTTGGCGATAAAAAGCATATTTGTCCACTAGCATGCTGGTTCTACTGTTTCTTGGGCAGGTATACCAGCACAAAACTAGCTTTAACCAGTCCAAACCACAATAAACATTCATACATCCAATTTCAACAGAGTTTTTTACCTGTGAGCTTTGCTTTCTGATGGTTTTTCTGTCTCCATAGTAGATGTAAATGGCACCTTGGCCATTGCTTTCCAATGGCGCACCAACCACCACATCACTGAAGGTGTCCAGATTGAGATCACGTACGGCAGTGATAGCCATTCCAAAGCGAGCATTCTCCATTGGGGAAGAACCATCTAGAGTTCCTTGGTAGCTTAAAGCACCCTGAGAAAATATGAGGCACATGGTCTCTCCATTTTATTTCATTTAAAGAATTGTATTATGTGGAATGTGGTTATTAGTGCAGATATGTTGTAAATGTATATTACTTTATTAATGGAGAAGATGTAGACTCTCCCTGTTTCAAACTTCTCCTCACTCATGTACATTGGAGCTCCAACCAGCAGCAGATCAGTCACACCATCAGCATCCACATCAACAGGACAGAGAACGCTGCCAAAATAAGAGCCAATCTACAAACAACAGACAAGTCAGTTACATATTACATACATTCTACACAACACAGTCACATTCAGAAGAGTGGATAAAATGCAATCTTTGTCAAATGTTCCTGTCCAATAAAATGCCCTTTAAAACAGAAGAGCCCTCTCCCCCAACACTATTAGCATACAATGGATGGTTTTGACATTCTGATAATGTAATTTATACATAGCCCAACTTCCTGTTTAGGAAATGTCACCACAAAACCACTTCCTAAACATTTTGTTACCATTAGTGAACCGAGTTTACCTGATCCCCTCTCTGTGAATCTATGATGGTGGGCAGTTTCTTGTTGTTGATGGTATAAACTACAACTTGTCCTCTATGAACGGCCCGAGGAGCTCCGGCCACATAATACTCAAAAGATCCATCAGTCAGAGTGCTGACAGAGTATCCTGAACATACAACAGGGAAACCAAACAAAATAAGGTTATTGAGAAGTTCCAGTAGCTCCGATGTGGTCAGTCCCATTACCATTCTAATAAAAGCATACCTTAAATAAATTATAAGTTGTTTAATATTAAGTGTTGCAAATGCAAGCCTGATTTACGGATACTGCTGGGTCAATGGTGGCTCACCCAGTAATGAACTGTGGTTTCTATCCTCCAGGATTTTCTCAAAAGTGTTTTGGGGAAAAATGTCTGATTTCTGAGCATTTCGATGGACGACAGTTCCGCTCCAACCATACGCTCCCACAGCTCCCAGGATCACCCCATTCTGCAGAATAATATAACATGGTGGTAAAGGTTTCAAAGCAAGCATTCCATTTCAATGAATGTGGTACATTATAGGGATTTTACACGTTCAACACTTGTAGATAGTTTTGTTGTTGGCACCTTTTTATTGGTCCTGTGTGCACTGAATCCAACTTGGGACATCTCCATTTTAATATTCTCTCCTTGGCTTGTGCCTTTAATAAAAAGCAAATATTACATTTACATTATAGAACTGTATATAAAGCTATAAAGCAAACATCATGATGATAGACGTTCTCGTTTGAAAAAAAAGTAAACTCTGTTTTTAGTTTGGCATTTTGGGACACAAGATGTATGATTTACCTTCAATGTTAAGAATTCTGTCCCCAAGAGTTCCTGCAATATTGATAAGAGCCCCCTCTGATGACACATTGAACATATATTTTTCTGTAGGGGTGCTAGCAATCAATTCAATCTCCTTGATGAATATTTGAATATTGGCACTTTCTTTGAGAATCTGTGTGAATTCATATATTATGATATTATGGCAAATTCAAACTGTGCATTACAACATTCTGCCAGTAAACATATCTAATTTTTAAATTATTTTAATATGCTTTTAGTTAAAAAAATCCTAAAAAAAGTCATCAAATATTGGTGATTTTTGTTATTAATTCCCACTCACAGCAATGCCAAAGCGAATGATGTTGTCTTTGTTGCATTTGTCAATGACCTCTTGACCTTTATAACCATCGGAAGACTCTCCGTCAGTGACCACTACCATCACCTTAGTGGCATCTTTGCGGCCACCATTTTCTGGTAAAAATGCCATTTTTCTGAAACACACATGCAGTAACATTTCTTACAGTAAATAGTAGCTACAACTAAAAAAATAAAATAAGTGTTTAAATAAAATTAAAAGGCTGTTTTAAGGGGTTTTTTTTAAGAGTTTTTTAGAGTTTAAAGGGAATTTGTACCTGACATTGTCAATTGCTGCGAATGTGTTAGTTTCTTTTCCAGTTTTCTGTTCAAAAGCTGATGCCATTGAAACAACTTCGTTTTTATTTTGGTCAAAGTTAAACTTGTAGTAGAAGGCCAAATCCTCTGAATACTGCATAATACTGACCTAAAAAACAAACAAAAAACAAACAACAACTTCAAAAAAAATCAAGCCTTGAAAACGAAAACTATTGCAAAATGAGTTCGGACCACAGAACCCACTCGAGTTTTATCTGGTCCAATATCAAGATTCTCCAAAAGGTTTTTAAGGAAGTTTATGACTTCAGGCCAGGGGTATATGCTGTTTGATCCATCCAACACAATGGCCAGATCCATCGGCCCACCACACGCTGGATAAAGAAACATTTAAGATTAAAAAACCTATTGCCAAAAGGCATTTTCTCACAAACAAAACTTTTCTTATGTTTTCATACTTTGTATGGCTGGGGAGAAAGCCGACTGGACGGAAAACTGTGGGCTCACTTCCGCACAGACTCCTGGGTAAAAGTATTGACTGCCACACTGCTGGGCCCACAGAGGGCCGCACGTCTGAAACACATATTTATTGTAATCCTTTATCCTTATCCTATTACAGTTTAATTTATATTAGGAATGCAATTAATGCTGTAATGGTACAAGGTTTTCACTACGTGGGTATCATGACCAAAATAGTTCATGGTATTATTGCACTCTGTTATTGCAATCTATTAAAATATTAATAATACTTTCAGTCAGATTCATATTTAATTTTGTTTAATTATTAATATTATATAATATAGTTTTTGTTAGCCATTGAACCACTCAAAGTAGTATAAGGAGGCAGACTATTTGTAATAGCGCCACCTACTGTTTTGGAGTGTCAACCAGATACTGTTGCTGAATTAGATCACACACATATTATCATACGTGTTATATTAACATGGTATCATTAATCATGGTTATTAATATCATGGTTATTGTCAATACTGGTATATTGTGACAACTCTAATATTAATGTATAACAGTCATATTGATAGTGTGCAGGATGATTTTTCATATTGCATTTTGCATGTTGGCTTTACTTTTTCTCTCATTTATGTGTGTCTCAGTGGCGCGACACACTGCACATATACATATATGGTCCTCATGATACCCAAATTGTCAATTGGTCAGTCACACAAATAAGAGGAAGGGGCTCAAGGCTGTCTATAAAAACAACAGTACACTGAGGACATTTGTTTGAGTTGATCATTAGAGTATCACATCATTAATTATAAATACATGATCCACCAAAACCAATCAACATTTAAGCAAGCAATGAGAAAAGTGCGAAAACTACAAGAGGCACAAGTTTTTGTCTTACCATAAACGTGTTTCCTTTAGCTAATGGAGTGAGAGTCAGACCCAGACTCATGTTGATGTTTATACTCTGTACGTTGTCTATGCTGACAGAGTCTGTGAGACAGTCCACAGTTTATGAAAGTTTAATGGACTTACTGTGGCAGAACCATTATTATTAATAGTAGAACAGTCATTATTAATGACAATGAAACTATGACACATCATATTTTTGCATGTATGTTATTATATAAAATAAAGCGTAATTTACTTGCAAGGTTTAGTTTCTCACAGCTGGTTCCAGGACTATTGATCTTACACCTGTAGATGTCTCCCTTCCTGTTCTGAGGGTATCCACTCCAGGGAGACCCTATCAGAAGCCTGAGGGATAATAATACAAACTCAGTGTGGATACAAAATTGATTCATTTTTATCACTGATAATCTGCACATGAACACCTTGTGCACAGCAGCCTGCATAGAAATAATCCGGCACTATGGGAATATATTGGTCTTCAAATGCCATATTTCCAGTTAGAATTTTTATATTGTTATTTTAAACACAATGTTTGTGGTTGTGTACCACTGAGGATGAAAAACAGCACAAAATAATTAAGCTTTCTGATGTAAACATCCTACCAGTTTCCTTCCCTGTTGCTGTGCTGTTGAACATTGTATCCGAATTCTTCTACAGCAGGACCTGAGAAAATTTTAGCACCTGCCGTCCCCACATTAAAACACTGAGTTGGGGCAATGCACAAACCTATAGAGACAGATTAACAGATTAACTGCTATTAATATATATTACATACATACTGAAAAGATACTGCAAATATATGTCAAACAGAGAGAACGCAAGAGTGAGAGAAAAAGAGAGAGAGAGAGAGAGAGCGAGAGAGAAGTGGTTCTTCTTAGGTCATATGTTAAGAGAGTTACTGAAACCTCGCTGTGACATTGATAAAGCTTTTGTTTAACTAGCGGTGTGTTGGTATATTTCAAACAGCAATGATAACCGCAACGCTGGAACCCAGCCCTTCTTAGACTTTACCCTGAACTCAACCTCATAAACCAAGATTTTCAGCCAAGTGTTTCAGCCATTTAATTTCCAGTAGTATATAGATTTATGAACGTTGCACAAACATGTTTTTATAATCAAGTATTATCAAGTGTTGCAGTATAGTGTACAAATTAAATTCAGATAATAACGCTGATTATTATTCTGATACTACTTATTACTAATACTGATATAAAATACTATTGACAATTCACAAAATCCATTCAATGAAACAACAGAAGTACTCACTCTGTAATAAAAGTACTATCCAAACTTTTTCCATCTTATTCATTGCTGGGAAATCAAATGGTTAAGAAAAGAGAGCAGATATTGATGGCTGCAGTCTCACAGGCTCAATGAAACAACCTGAACTGTGTCAAAGCTTCAGTCTGTAATGTGAGGCTCTGAGGATGTGATGTCACATACTTCAGCCAGATCTTTATCCTCCTTTGATATTGACATTGCAACAATGCAAACAACTGACCATATAAGGAATGTTTATAACTTCCTTTGTTTATATAAATGCTTGTGTATATCTTAGCTGAGGTATGGAGGGTTAAATTAACTATGTGTTTTTTTGCAAAAGACCAACAACAACTGAATACAGTAAACAAGTTTTTCTTAGAAAAAGAAATACTTTCATTTTCAACTGGTCAAGGAAGGGGGGGGGATTTTTTGTGTGCTGATTGGCTGAATGTTATGAGTATACAGTAGGTGTGGCCTGGTGGGAAGAGAGGAGGAGTTAAGTTGAAGGAAATGCTTCTGATGAACACTATTAGTCATATCCATGTGTGTCTAGTGTAGACCATGACACACACACATGCAAACAATGATTAAGCCAGAAGCCCTAGTGATTTTATCTCACAGACTGCGATGTAATTTAGAAGTTTACCTCCCTGACATAGTTCTAAAGCAAACAGGAAATGTTTAAGCAATATTCTAGATTACTGGCCCCAATGCGACTGACATTCTACCAAAGAAGTCGTATATTTTAACACATCATGAGCTTTTAGGCCTAAACCTTGAGTCTAGCTCTGTTTTGTTTCTGACATAATATTTTAGTTCTTTTGAAACATTATTACTAAGAATAAATTGCTCTATTGTTACAAATAATAAATTCCTTTGAATTGTTTGAATATTTTTATATTTATGAAACACTTACTATTAAAGAGCTTTATTTAATATATATTGATGTGATACATGTTTTTAAATTGTACCAATAATCCCTGCAATACACAAATAAAACAAAAACATTTCTCACAACTCACAAAATACACAAACAACTTATTAACTGTCCAAATGACAAAATAAGCCTTTATTTGATCTGTGCACGACTCATGACAATATGTGCAATGCTTTAATTCCGTGCAGACGATTATGTACAATATGACAAACCAGTGCATTACACAGTAACTTCACAGCAGAGTGACTGACAGGAGCCCAAGACGTACTGCCTCGGTCTGAGACTGAGGCCTAATGTTTGTGATCTTATGTACAATACAATCTCAATACAGGCAAACATGTAAATAATTCAATTAAAAAAACAAGCAAAATGATGACAGTGGAAGTTAGCAAAAGGTAAAACTGTGACGTGAAAAATAATTAAGTACAACAAAGTACCACGTGGATAAAAGTCATTTTCTGAAACCAAATGTTTTTTTCCTTGTTCATTTACTTCATCTGATTTTTAACAAGCATCCTTCAATTAAATTATTTAATTAGGTTAACACTCATAAAAACATTGCTTAATCTCTCAGAATGTCTACATTTTCAAACTTCACATGAAACAAATGATTTATTTGGTCGATGATTCACATGTGCAAAGAATTTTTCATCCTACCCTTGAAGCTTAATTGGTTTAGGAGGAAAAACAAACTTCTTAGCTACATTGTCTCTGTTTGGTATAACAGTTTAAATTGGCTGTCATTCATGAACTTACTAATAATTTATTAAGACACTTCTTCACTTATAGATTGCGGAAAAAAACAGTTATTTTTTTTACTCGCAGACCCAGTGCATTGCATATTAAGGCACTCATATATGTACACTACAATGTCTATATTCTGTCTAGTGTTTGCACTGTGTGTATTTAACCGCACTGTATCTGTGCACTTCTGTTAGATGTTTCTATATAGTTTCTGTCATCATTCACCCTCCCTTATGCTGCTTCAAACACATGCTTTTCTTGCTTTGTTGATACACATAAACAGATTGTGTTCTTGTGAATGTTTACACTGTTGTTTATGTAAATTTTTCTTTTTTGGTCAAAGAAAGAAAATCACACAGGTTTCAAACAACATAAGCAGAATCTCCATTTTTGGGTAAACTTACCCTTTGATAATTCTTGTTAAGTCAATTAATTTTGTTCATATTTACATATGGCAGGAACTAAACAGGAAATGTGAATGACTGACTAGTTTTAAGGTCTCAGACTTACTGAATCTGGAATACCTGAGAAACGTTGCAGGCCTGAAGATGTTTCCACAAGCTACTATAAGTTTTGCACAGATGAAGAAATCGCTTTGACAAAGCCATTAATTTATCATTACATTGATAACAAACATACCTTATATACAGTTAAGCTTTACATTTACAGTACAAACAAGACCTCTTCTCTTCTTTATTCTTAAATGAAGACAAAAAATGTGAAAAACATCAGTGCCATAAACCTGCTTTGTGAACTTAAAGGAATGTGCCGATATAACAAGCCTATGACAAATCACTAATTAAAACAAAGGCTTTAAAATAATAATAAAAAACTGTACAGTGCTTTCTAAAAACAAGCTCTGAAACTACATTTTTGCAATAGACCTCCACATATAAAGCTGTTACCCATGTACAGTGAATGTACAGTATGTTTCTGCAGAACCTTTGGTATGTAGCACCAGCACAGGTTCCTGAGCTCTGCTTTGCTGATGATTAATGTTAAGGGGGTTTTAAATGAGACTTCATGGCTGTGTTGTTCAGGCTGGTGGGATGTCACTCTCAGGTGAACCATTGGGGCTTGCATTTTTAAAGCTTGACTTGAAGGTTTGGCAACATGTCCACCAATCTTGTGGTGAAGTTCATCAGAAGTTCATTGGAGTTCACATTTGGCTCATCAGCTGAATTTTGCAGTGAAAACATGAAGATAATTCAAAGTGTCAGGAAAAATATTGGGTTCTTCTTGGTCAACTCTATAACATAGGGATCATTCGTGAGCCCAGATGTACTGCTTAATGCTAATCTTCAGGTTTCTTGTGATGGTTCTAGAAGGTGATCTCGGTGCTGGCTGTGTTGTAGGAGTTGACCTGAGGAACGGTGGCTACAGAACTTGTAGACCTCAGTTGGAATCCTTCATATCTTCCTTCATGTCTTCAACAGATTTTCTCTTGAAGAATCCAGCCTGTGGGACAATTTTCAACACGTTCATCATTCGACAAGTACAGCATCAGCCTAATAAGCACATGACTGCACTGGCTTCTAATTACAGACGTGCAGCAGAGCAAGTGCACGCTGAAGGGGCGAGCCTACTGTAAATGACTTACCTTCCATAAAGCAAAGATAACAAGAGCCAATATTAATAATCCTAGAAGAATGCTCAAGATAATAATCCACAGTGGGATTCCACTTTGTATGTCCTTGGTCACTTGAATTCGGACCTGTAATGAGATATATCATTATTTATATTGGTTTTGCTAACAGCTTCTGTTTTGCATGACATGACAGTATATTAGCTTTAGCTGGTTAGCTTGGTCCAGTTAACTTATAGTGGTATCTTATAAACCACTTGGTTTACATGGCCTGTGTGATTTTTCAGGACTATGTCTGGTAGTTGCTATATTTTATGCAAAATAGAAAATTCTGACAAATTCCGAATTTACCGAATCATTGTGGTATTATTTTACCTTTGCTTGCTTGTAATACTGTTGATAGATGGCTGATATAACACCACTAAAAATGATAAATGCAGGCTGATTTTCTTACGTACCTCTCGTTCTATGTCGTTGTTATTTAACACAAACAGTTCAGTGTTCTTGCTCTGCAGCGTAGCATTAACAGTCATGTGGAGGCTGGAAAATTCTCCCTAGATGAGTCATTTTTTAAAAGGACACATGCCATTAGCAGTCTGTATTACTACAGTATATGGAAAGATCACAGTCAACAGTGTTCATCGGGGTGGACGTACTTTGATAAAGGTGGGTCGCCACACTCTGAAAGTAGCATTGATCTGGTTGAAGTCCGCAGGTGAGATGGAGCAGCTAAATGATTTGCATGGGTTTCTGTCTTCCTTACAGCTCTGAGAGACAGAAATTATTTGCCATTGGACTACATGAGATAGACAGCTGTGATTACTTATTCACAGGACAAACATCTTTTACTCACCAAAAGATAGACGCTCAAGGTTTCTTTCTTAGCAGTCACTGTGTAAGGATTATCAGGTCTGATGTTTAAAGGGTTAAGCAAATTTGTGGTATCACACTTGATGTTCTGTAGAACAGAAGAGGCAGGTTTGAGTCAGAAGTTATTTATCAGAAGTTAAATCATCTGTCCACAAATACCTTTGAGGAAATGGAGCACCTACCGCAGAATGGGTGAGATCTGTGAAGTACAGCAGCCAGTTTTTCTCAGACGTGCGATATGGGAAGGTTACTGTGAGCTGCAGTGGAGGGCTGTGCGTTTCTGCTTCTCTCTCAATCTGTACAAGATGATCAAAATGTCGATTTGGGATTAATATTAGCATTCACACTTAAACCAGTTTAAGCAAATCTGGATCCTGACCACACCCAATACATGTTAATTTTACATCGTTGTGACAAACATTTTTATTAATAATCTTGAAATTGATGCAGTTCTCATTAACAGTTTCTCAATCTATTTTCTCTCAGTCATGTGATTTGTGTTGAGGACAGTAAATTTAAAATGGTGTCTTACCACGTAGCTGATTTTAACCTCATCCCCGATCACACTAGTGTGGTTGAACACACTGGGTATTGTTTCTTTCTCTTTTAATATGATGTGGTCCTCCTTCATATACTTGTTACTAGAGAGGAAATAATTAACTGTGAATTAACATACAGTAACCGCATGTGTAACTTATACCTCTAACTCAGCTGAGGTACTCATGTAGGTGACAGATTTGAATTTGGCTTGCAGTCATTTGCATCATTTTAATTGGTGCCTTGCAGGTTAAGCTGATAAAAAGGCTTGACGGGGACAGTATGTCAGGAACATGGACATGTCAGCCCTGATCTGTTTGTGTTTTGTTAATTGCAAAGACAAAGTTTATTAACAGAATCACAAAACAAACAGACAAACAAAACAAGCCCAAATGTGTGGCAACAGCAGGGAAGCGGTCGAGAGAAAAACAAGACCCAGTCTCTTTTCTTTTCTTGACATTACGGTCTGTCCACAACAAAGGGAACATGCAGGGAATAAAGGAAAACGGTAATAAGAAACAGTTGGCATGATTAAGACATTAAGGGAAACAAGCAGGGCAGGGAAAGACAGGACAAAGATGCACATGGTGAACAGTCAGAAACCGAAACCATGTTACTGACACAAAATTGCATAATTAAAATCCCCCATATGAAAAAAACTATATTATAGTTGTATTGTAGGTACAGTAAATGACATAATAAAAGAGATCATGCCAAATTAAGTCAAGACATTGTCATTTACACATTACATGACCTCAACTAACTGCAGAAAAGTGCTGAATAATACACTGTTAAACAGATCAAGAAAATTTGCTAGACAACAATAATTACATCACGTTTTATACCTGTTCTTAGAACTAGTAAGCTTATTAATTGCCAATTAGGGCAAGCGGATTGGCTGGTTTAAATAATGCGGTGATGTTATTGGCTACACTTACGCAGTGAACCGTAGGTTGGCTTCGTGCCTCACAGAAATGATGATGCTCACAAAGTTATCTTTCAGTTCAGAATCTGCCTCTTCACTATCACTACAAATAAAAAATACATTTTAAAGATTAAAAATGGCAATTTTTTAGCTGTATTTTGTCATGCCAATCATAACAGTGAAAATAGATGTAGACAATTCTTACGTAGTTGCAGTGACATTGATAACAATGTCCTTACGAATATGAGAAGGATTGGGCTCAAACTGGATTTTAAATGCTTCCTATTGGATGAATGGAAACAAAATTAGATAAACAACGTAATGAATGTTAATTTCAATGTTGATTTAATAGCAGTGATATATCTCACCTTTATATTTGTTTTGAGGAATGGATATCCAACCGCACATACAATTTTGGTATTATTAGGCTCACAGTCCTTCTCCTTAGGCTGCAAATAAGTACAAAATGAGACAATATTAGATACACACATCACAGATTCCTCACTGACTCAACAAAGCTTATGAAACTGGGTATTTCTTTCGTGAGCACGAGGGCTGACTAAAAATAATTCAGTATTTAAACTTTTGTTTAGTTTAAAACTGATCTTTACACATATATTTTAATTACATATATGTTGACAGACTCCATCAAACGTCATTGATCTCAAATCAGCTGTTTACAAAACCGATTACAAGTCGTCTGCATATATGTCTCATTTTTAAGACGATTAAACTCACCTCGACTTTCACATAGTTGATGTTTTCTGTGTGACTTAGCGTGACTTTAGTGTTGTAAGCATTATCTCCGCTATTTTGGATCTCAACGTTGACAGAGAACTTTTCCTGGTTGCTCTTTATTAGCAATCTGCAGAAATACAATAAAAAGATGTTTACAGTTAAGCCCATTCAGTGTTTTAGTATTGTCTCTATTTGTAAATGAGAAGTTAGCCCTACAGCCGAAAGGAAGTTGGTCACAATACGCTTTTATGTTTTAAAAGTCAACACAAGTGGGCAGTAGAACACAGGAAATGTAAATGCAAGAACAACGATTACAAATAAAGTACAAATAATACTACTGCCAAGATACACTCCCCTATAACTGACTGAACTGTCAATTACTATTACAGGAAATTAGATTGAAATAAACATAAGCATCTATAACAATCATTCAAATAATTCATAATTTAAAGCTGCTAATATTACCT
Organism: Yasuhikotakia modesta; assembly: GCA_036877545.1. Classification (NCBI taxonomy): domain Eukaryota; kingdom Metazoa; phylum Chordata; class Actinopteri; order Cypriniformes; family Botiidae; genus Yasuhikotakia; species Yasuhikotakia modesta. Next base: position 33,363 of record JBAJNP010002596.1, read on the forward strand.
TTCGATGTTAGCACTGGCTTTGAGGTGTAGATTAGCAACACACTTGTCATCGTTTCCACAGTCCACTAAAGCAATCTAGACACAAAGCAAATGTAATGAGACAGAAGCAAAGACATACACAGATGTGAATAAAAAGAACCACAAATATAATATTCATTACTGTACGTCTGCTAAACATTGCTAACATTTCAGCTGATTTATCTAAATGGAAAATTCTACACGGATCTCTGAAACAAACATTTAAGAAAGTTGTTTTTGTTGTTTTGGTTAAACTTTCCCAAACATGTTTTATTGCAACAAACATTTAGACTAATGTTTCCCACAATTATGTGTCAGGAATTGTTTCCGGCTTGAGTGCTTTTACTTTAGAGACACACTGAAAAGAAATTGAGGGAGTAACATTGGCTGATGTCTCCAGGAAAACACGCTCTTCCTCCTGATAATCCTATCTCATCAGCATGCAAGCTGTTTGTGTGTGTGTGTGTGTGTGTGTGTGTGTGTGTGTCTGTAGAGAGAGATAATTCCAGAAACATCATATAACAAACTACTAGTTGTGCTAAGTGATGGACTGAGACTAACAAATATTTTATGCCCTATGATCTGTTGCCCAATCACAATTTACAGTATTCAATCCCACACAGTAGCACAAATTGTAATCATGTTAAATGATGGCCGCTTGAGGGGTTTCCAAGCTTGTTTTGCACACTCTATTGATCTAAAACACTTACTTAAAGTGACCACTAAAATTATGTAATGTTACTCTAACATCTGTTAGTATTCTTATCAACAATTTTACAAACTCCCAGCAGTTCTAGGGATTTGCACGCCTAGATTTAATTTACACTGACTTTCATTATATTGTTATGCATTAAATAGTTTAAACGTTTAAATGTTACAGCTGAATGTTAAGAACGTTGCGTTTAAATCACAGAGACGTGGGTTCAACTCCCAGATGCTAATGCTTCACTGTTCATTTATCTAAATAGTGGAGTAATTGTGTCTATTTCCTGTCTATTTTAGTGACTGTTTATTTTACCTACTATACTGTATGTGTTTTACCATAACATCTGCCCTATCGTGTTCAGCCCCTAGCAAGTGAAGACACTTATGAGGGCATACAACAGTCAAGCAGGAACAGCACAGCTGCGGAGGAGGGATATTTAAATCATTAACGAGAAACGGAAATTATGTGAGTGTATGTCTGAAAATCCTTTGTGTCTTTGTCTCCCAGTGCTTATAAAATGAGAAAGATTTAATTAGGAGCCACCCAGATCTGCTCACTGTTTTTAATGAGCATTATAACTGCAGCAATTGCTCTAGTGGTTAGCGGTGCACTAAATGTTGCACTCTAGGACCTAGACTTACAGTCTATTAAGTGTAAACCTGCACCTCTGCAATAAACACACTTATATAGCAGCAAAAGTAAGAAAGGCATCTTACAGTCTTGTTAAGTGATGTCGGTAACTCCCCGTCCAGAACTGGACCTTTATCCTCATCCGCCAAACCGAATTCCAGTGTGACCATAATAGGATCTCTGAAATCCAGTTTATCCTGTGGAGGATAATAAAAGATGTAGCTAATTATTTTCAGCTTAACATCTTTCTAACAACATAAACATGCCATCTGGATAACAGATTTTGAGTCAAACAAAAGAGATTTAGTTAGATACATGCGTTATTTACCCCAACAGCCATGGGAACGCCTTTAGCAACACAAACCAGAGATGTACCAATATACCAAAAACTAGCCTCAGGTATCTGCTGTCGTACCTTTGGGCTGCCTATTACTGTGATTTCTCCAAACAGCATGTTTCTACTTGACTTCTTTACATCATTCTTCCTCCAGAGTTAAGGGGTCAGCTGTGTACTGTAGTGGGACATGTTGCAGTCTCTTGACAGAGGCTGAGGGAAATTTTACTGTTGCAGTCAGATTATTTTCCCAGGACTTTGATCAGAGAACTTCTGTTTTGTATTACGCTCAAGTCATCTTAGTTTTATGGCCTTTATCTATTCACTGACATCATATAACCTAGATCAGAGAGGCAGAGCTAACAGTTTTAAAGAAGATCAGCTGTTTTTAAGAGGCCTGTCAGAGTGCAACATTTTAGTGTGGAAACGGTTTAGAGAAAACACAACTGACGAAGTTATGTTTTAAGAATAAACACATAATGAGAGTCCATAATGAGTCCTTTCACAAGAAAGACAAAGTTTTAAGAATAGGTCCAGGTAAAAATAACTTTTCAGGAGTAAAGTAAAAATGACAAGAACAAAGGGGTTTATTTATGAAAATATTAAATATATGAAATATATTTTAAATATATATAAAATACATGAAAATATAGAATATACATATTATAAGATTATAGTCAAACTTTATTTTAAAAGACAATGTTAATTTTAAAACATTGCCACGTTAATTTAATAAACAGATTAAGTAAATTAAGTATTTACACAATAAATACAGAGAAAGAGAAGTAGACTAGTTTTGTTCAGAGGCTTGTTAAGCCTTCTATTGTTGCGTTGCTGCATATGAAAAGATTGATTTACTTGCCGACGTGTAGAAGGTGTGTTCTCTGCAAAGCGTGTCGTCAATAGCCACGATTTTCTCCAACTTTCTGTCTTCTGTTTCATTGAACCTTCCTCTGGCGATCGCTCTCTGAGAGTCCAGCGTTAAACTGTACCTGATGACTGAAAGAAGAAAAACATTTCAACAATCTGAAGCAACACAATCTACTGTAAGTCGCTTATGATTTTATATGCCTTACTCTCATGAAAGTGGGTTAAATAGGAACATGATAGCTTAATGCAGTCAATAAAAGAAGGTAAAAGGTGAGTTACTTGTTATGCCATTTATTTACCAGTTCCTGTGTTTGTGTCCTTCTCAGACTTGATTCGATATTTGAAGCAAACTGTGGTCTTCACACAAACTGTGGTCTTCCCGTGGACCTGACATGTCTGTTGCAGATTGATCTTGCTTGGGTCAAAGGTCATCTCTGCAAGGAGTTCCGCAACATCCCGAGACCTGGAACAAACAAGTAACATTTTCACAAGATGGATGTTTATGTAAGAGGAGCAGCATTTGAAGGACAAAATGGTGTTTTCTCTTTTTCTGTACAACAACAGCTGGTTCAAAGATCATAAACTGTTTTTGGTCCAACTAATACCCTTAAATTTATCAATTACAGGCAAATGTAGAAGCCCTTAAAGGCTGGGTGGTGCAGCTTGGAGACTGAAGATGGCAAAGGTCACTAAATTCCATGGCTATGCTCTACATTTGCTCTATGCTTAGCGTTGGGGTCATTTTGTGAATGTTCTGGAATCTGGGAGGAACTGTGATCTCTGTTGGGTGATTTAAGAAAAACATGCTGCCAAGAGTTGACTTCATAGCTGGAGACGCTCTCACACAATTTTAGAGCCAGTGTGCCAAAAGAAACTGGGCCGTAGTAGAGGGACATGACCCTGGCGGACAAGATTCAGCAGTGTGGATCAGTGTTAGGCTCAGGTTCAAATCTGAGACAGCTGCTGCGAGTGGGAATGAGGAAATAGACATCCAGGCATCCAGAGGGTATTGGGTTCATACATACACACCCTTTTATATGTATACTATACTATACTATACTATATTGTACTATGCTATATTATACTATACTATACTATAATATACTATACTAATAAAAAAAACAATTACCAATAAAGTGCTGCACCCCCGATTCCTCCAATGGTGACGTCTATGATGCCGTCATTATTTAAATCCATGATGCCGTGAATTGACTGGCCAAAGAACTTCATTTTATCATCATCTCCTCCAGCAGCAATGCGCTAAACACAAACAAACACACACATATATAAATATATATATATATATATATATATATATATATATAGGCCATCAACAGTCTTATACTGCATCACTGTGTCCTAACAAGGTGTATAAGCAACTTATAAATTGTTTCAGAAAACCTGGATAGGACACTGTGTACCTCATGTTTATGAATTGATGCAAATAAATACAAAGCTTCAAGCTACACTAAGAAACTCAAACTTTACCTGTACATATTTCTCCTTTATGGATTGCTGAGAACCGTGATAAATATACACTGCGCCTTTGTGGTCATTCTCCAAGGGTGATCCGATCACTATGTCATTGAAGCCATCCAGGTTGAGGTCGGGTACAGCTGCAATGGCGGTACCGAATCTTGCGCCGCATGGCTCGTTCTTACTTAGGTTTTTACAGTTACTGCGTGAGTGAACCGTGCAGCACGTCTGTTTCACTGGTGTGAGAGTCATCTCATGTTCAAAAAGACCATCCTATGAGGATAACAAGCAGATGTATTGAATGCTTGAGATACTGCAAATCTCCTTGTGGGCCCTTGGCCTAGTGGTTAAAGATCTGGGCTTGAAACCAAAACAAAGTAGGTTTGAACCCCACCCTGAGGTGTTGCCATTGTGTGCATCAGAAAATTATCTAAGTAATGCATTTTTTGCTGTTGTCTTGTTGTGACTGGAGCTCTCAGGAGCAAATGTTCTGCAGAAGTCAAAATACAGTTTTACATGTTAGAGTTTCATTAGATTTCCATTCCCACAATGCCAACTACCACACTCGCTCTCATTGCAACAATTTCCCTGTTCTGGGACCACTTATCTCAGTCAGAACACATACACAACACACACTCACAGAACACTACACACACCCAGCACACTACACACACACACTCACAGAACACTACACACACACCCAGCACACTACACACACACACTCACAGAACACTACACACACACTCACAGAACACTTTACAAACACTCATACAACACTACACACACACACTCCCAGAACACTACAAACACACACTCACAAAACACTACACACACATTCTCAGAACACTACACACACACACTCACAGAACACTAAACACACACTCACACAACACTTCACACACACACTCACAGTTCCAGAGGACAGATATGGATTTACTGCTCCCACATGCTGATGAAACGAAATGTCGGTTAAACACTCCCTAACACATGTTTTCAGTATGTGGCATATTAGGCACTAGAGTGTAGAGATGAAAGACATCTACAAATACACACCTCATTGAGTTTGTAGACGTAGACCTGACCTTGTTCGTCCCTCTCTGGGCCCATGTACATCGGAGCTCCAACCAGAAGGATGTCTGTGTAATTGTCACGGTCAATGTCATGTGTCTGGAGAACGCTGCCAAAATATGAGCCAATCTGAGAAGAACATGATACACATAATGTTACTGCTGAGAGTAAAATGTAAATCACAGATAATACAGCAGTGGATGGACACATGTGTGTTGTATTTTATTTAATGTAAGAAACATGTTTTCATTGTGTGGTAATTGATTCACATTGTGTCAAGAACACAATTAAAGAGTCAATGTCACAAACCATCACAGTCATCATTTACCTCAAACCTAAAGTATTACATATACAATAAGTCTTTTCAAAGATCAAATTTGATCAAAAAGATCAAATGCAATTTCACTTTCATCCCATTATTCTCTCAAATAAAAAAAATGAATCATAGCAACATAAATTATTGGATTCACATTATATTGGTAATGAAAATAGCAATGATATCAATAATATGATATTATTGTGACTAATTCTGCACCAGTATATGTTGACACTCCAACACATAAGGTGGTGCTATTGTACCCATTAAACATTGTGCCTTAAGAGACACAATGATTACAATCATTAAAAAACATTTATTCTGCCTGCTCTCCTACATTTTAAATGTGATTTATTAGCCAAAAAGACAAAGCACTTAATAAACAAAAGATTTGTTTTAATTTTAATAAATACTGTGATGATACTGTTATTACAAATTCTTTAGGTCATAATAACTATGTGAGATTTATGATAATTGCAAAATTCTCCCAAAACTGCTTCAGCTTATAAGGATAAAACAGATAAAACAGAATCAGATACCTGCTCTCCTTTCAGCGTCTGTGTCATAGTGAAATTTTCCCCGTCAAAGCGATACACAGCAACACGGCCGCTGTGGTTAAACCGTGGCGCACCAGTGATGTACAGCACCCCATGTGGGGTGTACGCTGACTGCACGTCATAACCTGCATCAAAAACCACAATGCAACCTTTACCACAGTACCAATAACCCAACAATGCCTCCACTCACTCAAACATCCTTTACAGTAGTCTGCACACTTAATAAAAACAGCTGGGACTGAAGTCATAAACAGTTTAATTAGCAGAGACACAGACATGATCGGTTTATATTAGAATAAACCAACATGACTCACTATTACTCTTTCAACTGGAATCAGCATTTGGAAAACATTCAAGTGTTGCTTCTCAACAGCTTATTCTCTAAACATTTCACCAGATAAAGTCATTCTGAATTCTGCATCCATTGTTCCTGAAGTGACACCCTTAAAAGGGGACATGACCAAAGCAGGAGTGCTTGCACTTGATGTGTGAGTATTTACAGGATGGCAGCAGACTATGACAAAGTGTTTAGACTAGTGAGATAGTTTGTTAACTGCCCCTGATCTCTCATGCAATTGTTTTTAAGGATATAAAATTCCTGATGTTTAAACAAATGTATCATTGTTAATCATGTGGTACCAAAGCAGTACTAGGATTTAAGACTGTCATATTTATCTGTCAAGCTACTGTAGGCATGAAGCTAAAACAAGCTACCATGATTGATACACTTTTCTACAACACAAAAAATATTGAAGAATCTTTGTAAACCGAAAAGTTTTGGGGCAGCACTATATTCCATAGTTTCAATACAAACATTCTTCAAAACATATTTTGTATTTAGCAATACAAAGAAATGTATATAGATTTGGAACAACTTGAGTAAACAGCCTGACTAAATGCTGACAGAAGTTTCATTTTCTGCTGAAGGTTTCAGGAATTGGTAAACATCTTTATATTGAGCTGTGGTGCTTGTTCGGTTAATGTGGACTTAAATCTGACTCTGAACATTTCAGTTCTTACCTACATATTCAGCCATTCCTTCATATCTCTGCACCCCAGGGTTATGGAAGGTGTTTTTATGTGGAACAACAAACTCATTGCCAGATTGCATCACTACAGTGCCGTTCCAGTCAAACGCCCCCACAGCTCCTAGCATGACACCTGCCTGTGAAAACATAATGACAGAAATTTCAACTTGGAATTAATATTGAAATATGAACTTTTTTTGCAGTGTGTTAAGAGATTTCCCAGCACTTCATTTTAGAATCTCTCTAAATTCTTTTTAAAACTTGAAAAAGGACATGACATGCTCTAAATGTCAATGATGTGCAGCTAACCACACAAACGTTTGCTTGTTTCTGCTAAGGTTTGCATGAGGCGGCAACTGCAGAAAGTCATAATGAACAAGGGTACAGTACCAGGAGACTCTGATGTTATCTAAGTTCTATCACCTTCAAGATCCTGATAAAGACAAAAGTTCAGTATAAGGTTAACCGAGTGAACAGACTGACACTTACTTTAGATGTGTGAGCGCTGAATCCTGACTGAGACATTTCCATCTCAAAGGAGGATGTGTGGTTCCCTAATGTAGCTGTAAGATACACAGAGTTTTATTATGTTTTAATAACAATTTTGATGTTTGCAAAAGACTGAATTTTTTTTTTAATCTCACTGGCATTAAACTGACTGTGGTTGCTAATGTGTGGTTTTAGCCATTAGCAATGCATTTGCTATGGTGTTTTGATTGGTTGGTGGTTGTCAGGGTGTTACTAAGGATGTTTAAAACCTTAGCATGCATGATTAGATACATAGAATATAGACTATTCATAACATGACAAAGAAAGTAAAAATGTTTTAAATTGTTATATATGAAGTATGTTACCTTCTAAGGCAAAAATCTTGCTTCCCAGGGCATCAGCAATGGTTACTAATGCACTTTCATCCGATACATTAAAGAAATGATCGCTTTTCTCATTGCTAGCAATCGATTCAATTTCATCAATAAACTTCTTCACATCCTCAATACTTTTGTTTTGCCGATTATAGTCACCAAGAACCTGCAAAAATAAACCAATTTAACATTAAATTTTAATTCACACACAACAAAAATTAAGTAGTTAGTATTTGATAGTATACAGTATACAGACTTCATGTATCACTTACAGCAATGGCAAACCTCTCAATACCATCTTTTTCACACTGATCAATGACGTCTTTCAAATGGTAGTGGTCATGTGACTCTCCATCTGTGACGATCACCATGACTTTTTTGACGCCTGGTCTCGCCCCTCGTTCCACCGTAAAGGCCTCTTTCCTTCAGACGATAAATGACCAATAAGAGTGTTTCGGATAAATTTTCTGTTCATCTCTTCATGTAAAATAACAGCTTCTAAGCCTTTTAATCTGAGTGGAATATTTCAATTTTTATGCAAAACAATTAATTTCTTTGTCTTTAAAATGTTTGCAGTGAAAAAATGTTGAGGGCACCTTTGTAAATAATGATTATTGTATGATACACGTATTGCATGTGATATAAGCACACACCTTGCTGTGTCAATGCCAAGAGCCGTCATGGTTTTGTGGCCGGTTCTTTGTGGGATCTTTTTAGCTTCCTCAACAAGGTCGTCTTTGTTGCTGAACTGGCTGAGGTTGAAGACATGGCCAACATCATCTCCATATGACACAATACCCACCTAAAAGAGCAAAAGGGTGCGATTAGTGACACATCAGGTCTAGACTGTCCTACCAAACTCTGGGTGGTCCTCAGGCCCACAAACTCGTCTCTTACTGTGCTAAAGATCTCAGTGCCTGCTGACTCAAATGTGATGTCATTCTCTCAGAAAAGCTTGGAGAACATTTATTTAACCATGGAATTTGTGGTCTTCCCCAGCTCAGTGTTCTTGGGCCTACATTTTCCAGCCCTCTGCTCAAAAAAAGCTTTTATTTCCCTAACATAAAACCAACCAGTAGCATCTCCATGGAAATGCTTTGTTTATATCTTTTATATATTTTGAATCAACTGATGGTAGTTCCACTAATATCTGACTAGCTGCACACAGTTAAACACCACAAACTAACCACACTAAATCCTTAGTATAATATTTACACTTAATATAATATTTCACCCGAAAATTCTTTCATGAAATATTCACTACTTCAGTTCTCCAGAAAAATAGAATTTAAACAGACTGACATGACATGACTGTCAAGTGTAAGTTATTGCATAATTATTAAGTTAATGATTAGTGTTAATGCCGCATAATCTCAAAAATCTAACCCGGGCGGGTCCAATTTCAATTTCCTTCAGAAACTTTTCCAGAAATTTTGTGATTTCCTCCCATGGGTAGATGCTGTTAGAACCATCCAGCACAATGACAATATCCATATCCTGCTTGCACTCTGAAACATAACAAAAACACATTTAATTACCTTTATTACGATTATACTTCAATATCACATTTCAAATGTGTTAATTGACTGCCAACAATCACTAGCAGGTTTACATAAGAAACATACAGTTTACTACATAGTTTAGTAAAAATCCAGTTGGAACTTCTGCATGTTTCATAAACATTACATAAGAAATGCTGAAAATCAAATGTATTGAGCCATGAAATTGAAAGTGACATTGAACTTCCTGTGACACAGAAAAGTGACTAATTGTAGCTTATACTGTTTTTCCAATAACTGCATATGGAAGAAATTTTTCAAAAATCATAATGATGTGACTGCTCAGCAGAGAGGCAAAATAACTTGTACATCTGTTGTAAAACCTATTACTATGTGACTCTCTGGAATGCTTGATTCTGATTGGTCAGTCACAGCATTCTGTGGTCAAATTTTTTTTAGGATTGGACAAAAAATATACATAAAATAATATATATAAAATTTTAAAAATAATTAACTATGGTTTCACACGACAAGTTTCAAGTATGTAGCTGAGATCATTCCTGCCTCTAACAGTACATTTACAATCATAATTAATCCAGTAATAATTTAATGTCTATTTATTAATTGGGTAAGAACTTCCACCAATTTACAGTATAATAATAGGCAGGATAATGTTTATTTAGCCAGTCATTATCACAAGTTCTACAGTTCTACATTTTTTCAAGTTCTACAGAACAGGAAAAACTGTAACGAGAAAGAGGTTCTGTGTTGCTATGATACCTCATACACTATGTATGTGTATGTGTGTTTATGATGAGTCACTGGTTCTGCTGTGTGTTTAGAGATGTCAAATCTTCTAAACATTGTCCTAATATGGTTATGCAGGGCAGGAAAGACAGTCTATGGTTTACATGGCTGGAATGTGCTAATGTACACTTGAGTCACGTCAGTTGTCGTGTAGTGTACTTCTGAAATGAGATGTCTGCGTCTCCTCTTAGTGATTGTCTTTTACTCTAACGCATGCCATTTCATCTTTTAGCTCCACCTACAGGTTTGACCTATTCTGGTTGCTTCGCAGTCTGCTTTGCAAAAAAATTTGTCACTGGCATTATCCCAGTGACAGGGTAATCAACCAATCACAGAGCATCTCTACATCCTCTTGAAACATTGTGTGTTTGTGTTTGTGTCATACCTCGTACAGTTGGAGCGATGGAGTTAAGAACTTTGAAGGAGGAGCTAACATTAGAACAGATTCCAGTGATGTACTGTTGCTTTCCACACATGTATCCATATTGAGGACCACAGGCCTATCCAACGGAAAAAAAGAGTAACAAATGAAAAAAAAGAGGAACATTTGGGAAACAATACAGATGCAGATGAGTTGTGTGGTGTGTATTCCATCTCGTAGAATTCCAAAGGAACGCTCATGAAATTCCCATCAAACCCAAACCCATTTCTTTCCTGGAGTATCCAGTAATCACATTTCATTTGTGTTTGACCCTATTAGGATTGGTTCCAAATTTTGACAGAAACTCCATTAACATTCCCCTTTTTCCTGCTGTTGTCTTTTTGTGCATTGCAATCATAGATTACAGCCAGTTTATTCAGTCATAAAATACACACCATTATAAACATCCTCCACCAAAGACAGACACAGACCAGCGTGACATTGTGGCTCTATAATTACAAACATCAGCTGGAAAAAATTATGCTTCTATAAATCTCTACTTCTTTAATGTAATGATTTATAGAGCCTCTGTTCATGTGCTATTGGGTAAGTACAGTGGCTAAAATAATAGTGTATGACCAGCACATCAGACAGTGAACACATCCGCAGATGTTCCCTACCAGAAATCCATTGCCGTCTGGGTTAACCACCAGCGTTGTTCCCATAGTCATGTTTTCCTTGACTTCATGTATGTTCGGAATTGTTGTGTTCTCTGAAAGAAAAATGGACAAATAAGCAAACGCAGTAAAACTTCCTTTTTTGTTCTCAATAACAGATCATGTGTTTGTGACACTACAGAAGTTTGTTGGGGAAAAAATGTTTTTCAAGCTAACCAAACCACACACTAAAAATAAACACTGAAGGATATTGTATTCAGAATGTTTTTATAATAACTTTACAGCACTGAAGTACTGAGAAACTGTAAAAAAAATATTTAAAATGAGGAAAAAATCAAGCATTATCTGTTTAGAGTCTGAATTCCTTTCGGATGCCTCTTAAATTTAGGTACAGCCCTACAGCAATGAAAGACGACATGCAACATTGAGTTATCTGGTGAGGGATTATATAATTATGTGCAGATTGGACATAAAAATGTTTGCTGGATCACTTCCTGTCCAGCCGTCCTCTAAGAGTCAGACATTCATGCAGAGGTTATACATGCACATATACACAAAATCAATATTTGCTTCAATCATTTGTGTTATATACCAAATATTAAAAATGTCTTTAGCGTAAACCTTTCTTTAACTACTTCCCTTGACACTCTCTTATGGTCCAATCAAATTCCTTATAGATAAGATCAGGTTACACCCTACGTCTTTCCTGTTAAATTTCAATTTTACTCTGAAATATGTGACATTGGTTACAAATGCTTTGTGGTTGTAAACACTGTTAACCATCTTTGTACCAGCTTGTGATTTTCTCGCTAGCATTGCCACACATCTAATGTTATGGTATTGTAAAGAAAGAATTGCTTTGTATAATTTCTTAATTTGAAACAACTTTAGATGAAAGTAGCATGTCTTACATTTAATAAAATGCATATATTATGTATAAATAGCACTGAAAATGATCTAAAAGTTAAGGCCACAGTTTTCATGACCAGTTTTAGTAAGAACAGGTTCTGTGCACCAGAGTGTTCAGAGCCAAACTCTCATTTTTATTCATTTCCAAAGGAAATCTATCTTAAAGAGGAACGTTTCCACAGCTGTTTCAGATGCAAGGTTTCCTCAGTGCATCTGTTGAACGCTACAGACACGTGGTATTAAACAAAACATTAGCACTCACACATCTTTCTGTAAAGGCTTCTATATACAACTATTACATTAGACCCAGAAATTAAAAGAGTGTGAATCATTCTGGTCCTTATTGCCTTTGAACAGACACAACGCATAATTTTACTCTGTGTTTGTTAATAACCTGACTGTTAACTTTCACAACCCTTTTTACATTCACAACCTAATTTAACTTGATTAAAAAAACTAAATTAACCCCCAAAATTATATATAAAAAAGCCTTTTTACTTACTGTAATTTTTGCCTAAACCTTTATTACATTAATGTCAACTTTAATTCATTAAGACTGCTTGCAAGATTTCTAAAAGATTTTTTGAACCAAAAAGAACCTGAAACAAAGGTTGACGACAACAAAAAGTGACATCAGGTAAAAAGTTTTACAGTACATGATTACATTTTGATGAAAATCTATGAAGACAGGCTGTTTTCCCTTAAATAACATCCTCTAATGAGTCACTCAAAACCAGGAACATTTTTAGACAGTAAACAGGGTCTGTAATTTCTGAAATGAACTGTAATTTTGCGTTCACTTAAACATTTGCTAAGGTAGTACCACAGGTGAATGTCTGCGCTCCATTTCCTCTAATTGGATGTTATTTTGAAAAAAAAAATTTGAAACATCATTCTAAGTCAAACCTGAAGAAGTTTGTGCCTTATTTTGCACATTTAGTAAGATTTAAACCAATGTGTTCTGCTGTTGCATGTGTACTTCTAAAATACTTCCTCTAACACTCTGCAGCCATTCTGCAATGGCCTTCAGAAACTAATTCAGGAAGTATGACAACTCCAGGCCAATTGAGGTAATGTCTGTAAGTCCTTCTTGTATTAGGTTTCCTGGTATTCCACATGCACACAAAAGCACAGACAGTCAACATTCAGTGAAAATAGTGAATACAGACAAAGAGTTCACAGAATTAACAT
>JBAJNP010002597.1:0-46665 GCA_036877545.1 Yasuhikotakia modesta
AAAATAATTAGTTAAATAATAACTAAGGAGACAAAGCATGACTATTTATTGTGACATTTACGATGATGACAGAGAGGAAAAAGTTATGGATTGTAGTTTTAATATCATTGGAAAGCCATGCAGTGGCTTGTGTTGATGAAATAATTTACTGCAGCCTACAGAACACATTATATTTATATGTTGTATGTTTATACAGGATTTGTCCACTGATATTAAAGCGTTTGTTTACACTGTTTATTGCAGGTTTATCTGAGTGATACAGAGTTTGAGAATCTCCTTGGTTGCACGCGAACTGATTTTCAACGGCTACCCAAATGGCGTCAAAATGACCTTAAAAAGAAAGCAGGACTGTTTTGAGTGATTGTACTATTAGATGATGAAATGCAACTTTCATACATAGCTATTGTACTTTTTAAATAGTGTGGGAGGGGCTGAGAAACTGTCAGTTATCAGTGAAGCCTGTGATTGGTCTGGGGTTTGTACTCAAGATTAGAACTTATACTTATGATTTGTACTTAAGATTCATCAATTATGTTAAATGTTAGGAACAACTTATGCATAAACAGAAATGTTTTGTAAATACTCTTAAATTAAAAAGTGTAAAAAAACTTCTTACAATCATAAATATTAAACTGCAATTCTGATTTACAATTTTGACTGTTTTTATTTACAATGTCTAAATTCTGAGTGTAGTCTATACTAATAAAAACAAATGTTAAGGATGCGTTGAGATGTTTTATTCTGTTTTAATGAACATAAGTTTGTCACAGCTTTTTAGGATTGTCAGTTAAGCTGGTTCTGATTGTAGAACAAGGAACGTCACTTCAAGACACAATAACAGACATTATCGCCTCAGTTTTAGTCAGTTATAATCTCTGTAACAACTTCTGTCTTTTAAGGCAGATTAGATAATTTAAGGAAACTGTGAAAAATATATATTTTTATAAAACGAGTAGATAAAAAGCAATTCCTTTTACCAAAGCACCTACAAAACAAACACCTTAACGTGAATTCATAACTTGTCTTGTTTTTATAGTTATACACATTTGTAGTGCAAATCTCCCACTGATCTCAAAAGAACTAAACACCCACTTATTATTCATGCTCTCATCATTAAACTGGCATTTAACATATTTGTCCATACGTACTGTAATTCAAACTTTCAGAAGATAGAGAGGATAACAAGAAAGTATAACTAAATATTGTGTGAGAAGAATTTGTGTCCTGAGTTAAGGTTACAAACAAAATGTATCATAAACTAAACATTAGTCAGCTTGAGTTAGATTTGTGTACAGCTTTTAGCTCAATTTCTTACAGGTGTATGAAGTCACTGTAAAAAAAACTAATACTGTACTGTAAAAATCACATTAAATTATAAAGTCACAACAAAAATATTGTGAAAACAGAGTTCACAACAGACAACAAGGAATGCTAGTGTTACGTTTAAGTTTAAGATGCAATTGTTATTATAAAAAAGGCTTGTATGTAAATGTTTGGCTAACCTAAAAGTTTATACAATTGGTAAGAAATAAAATACAAACACTGTTTTAAAATATGCTGGTAAATGGTTGTTAAGAGAAAACAGTGTTAAATATTATTTCCATATTACAAAAACTAGTGCACTTTTAATGCACCACAGATTTAGACAGGAAAGTTACTAAAGATAACGTGGTTATCTAAAGAACTTCTAGAGCCAATTCTAGATTAATCTAAATCTAATGTGTTACATTCTTGAAAATGGACTTTACATTGCATAGGTAAAAATGTTCTTTATGTGAGTGACTATAAAATCTTTTCTCCTTAAACTATTTTCTTGACTCACTTTTCTAGACTAAGTCTACTAAGTTCCATTAAGATGAAGTTTGTTGACTGTAAGGCTGTCTGAAAATCAAATCTAAAGCTTGGAAACTTTTTCTAGATTGTGTTTGCTGAGAAGATCGTGGTCATCTGCAGACTGGCTTTGAGACGGTTGAAAAAAGTCACAGTCTATTCAACATCCAGGACCATGATATGAACAAACAGTCCCGCTGAAGGAATGACATCCCCTCTCTTAGTAAGTAGTGGCACATGTCGATATCCTAAGGAATAGGGAATGTTATACAATTATTAAATATCCTTACAGTAGCTTCAGTTAACGGAAAAGCACACCTCAAAATACAGGTTCTGTCATTTACTTGTGTTCATGTAATTTCAATCCCATATTACTTTCCCTAATAAGTAGAAATTCTCGGTTATTTGTTTATACAATGAAAGTAAATATTGCCTGAGAATGTCACCCACTAACATTCTGCTTAATACCTTATGTGTTCCACAGCAGAAATGAGGGTAAGTAAATGATGTCTGCATTTTCATTATTGGAGTGCTGTCCCTTTAATATGATGACGTGTGGAAAGGAACTGCACTGGAATTGCACAATGGAAAATCTGACTGTGTTTTACCAACTCACCATTCTGCATAGAGGTCAGAGGAATAGTGTACTGGCCAATAAAGTCATTATGGGATGAAGCATCATAGTCCAACACCAAAAATCGCACCAGAGCCAGTTCAGGTATGTAGATAGGGAACTTAAAATTTGTATTCCATTTAGGATTGAAACCTATCAATGAAGAGGGAAAACATATATTCAGATATTCATTTTTAAGGTTCTTCCTGCAAATGTGAACAAATGCACTGTTGGGTCTCTTGCCATTGTTGTTAATGTGATGTGTTTGTTGTCTGCCATTATCGTCTGGAATACCGAAGACCTCCACCTTCACCAGAGGGTCCACGATGGAGGACTGTTTGTCCTGATTGAGTTTTGGCAGCTGCTGGGCTGAGATGATCTGAACAGACACAACATATACATTGTTAACTGTATATTAGGGCTCAGAATCTCCAAGCATGCCAGGAAAAGTCATGCACTGCTGAAAAGCTGAGGAATTTTGTAAACATTCCAAGCTGGAATATTACATAAATTAAAGGGAAGTAGTTGGACATTTAAGATAATTTTATTATATAATCTTTTTTTAATAATTTAAGATAACTTTAATATTTTACTAAACTGTATTTTATGCTAACATTACTCGACTTCATCTGTGTTCCATAATTCCTGGAATTTTGCAACCCTGTTCTGAAGTGACTAGAAAAATCTTCTCAACTATTCTATAGCAAAAGTTAAATATTGTAACTGATCTCACCATGACATGTAATGTCTTCTTCTGTATCCAGGGGCCGACATTGAGATGAACAGGGTCAAATCTGGAGGCCTGGTCTCTCAGAAACTCTGGCTTCAGTATGTAGCCACACCTGCCGTTGGGTAAGAAGCGGCCTTGATTCAAATCCATCTCCTTACAGGCAGTTTGGAAGTTTAGAGCAACTGTGAAGCAGTTTTGGAAACAGAAAACCGATGAAGCAATCCATGACAACATGACAAAAGTGTTTCAGTCTCAAGTTATTTCAATGCGCCTATAGTTTTTTAGCTTTGCACCTATTTGGCAACCAGCGTTCCACAGAGGTACTGGATTGTAGTTTGAGGAATCCGTTCTAGAACCGCCCGGGTAGATTCGACTCAGCTTGTCCATGTTGTGATGAATATATCCTGAGGCTTTAAGACATTAATATCAATTTAAAAAGAAGAATTAAATAGAGAATATCTGGCAACATCAATCACACTGTTTAGATCATAAGTTTTAAAGGGCTGAAACAAACAATAAGAAGATGGAGGACCTACCCCAGTTCTCCGCCAGGTTCATCGCTTTGCTCTCCTTGAAGGAGGCCATTTCATAAAATGCTTGGTTTTCCTTTGAATGTTCAAAACTACTGAAATGAACACTCTTACAATACACGACCAGATCTGACAGCTCCTTAGCCAGTTTTATCTTCTTTGACTTCTATGATGTAATCAAAAAACAAATGTTAATTTCATAATAAACAACATACAGGACTTAACACCTGAAATGACACAGGGATGCCAAATATGTAGAATATTTACACATGATTTTACCCAAAGCATTCAAGCTTTATGTAGTTTTAAGAGTATGTTTATGAATATTTATAAGCTGAAAAACCTGAGATCCTCTGATTTGAATCAGGTCTTTTGGGAATGTCTGTGACAGCTGAGTGGGCTGATTTGAACTCAACCGTGTCAACCTCAGCTTTGTTTATGCAAATATATTCCTACAATTCCAAGCACACTGCAGGTGCACTGTGTAGAGTATTCCTACTGTTGTTAATTTAATATGGTTTGGTAAATACAGATTGGATCCAGGAACCAGAATGAATCTTCTAATTATAAACTTTGTGTCTTTGTAATAATTGCATATTGTATTTTACATTACATGCAAGTTTTAAATTGCAAATTGCATTTGATGAATTTTGTACCTTGTCTTTGGGTTTCTCTTCATTCTCTTTCATGTCCGCAGCTTCGTCTTCCTCAGACACACTGTCCACGTCTTCTGTGCTGTTGTTATTGAATGCTGCATCTAGTTTATTCAAACGCTTTCCCTTGATGAGGAAACGCCCCTTCAGTTCCTGCCAAAAAAACATTATACGAATGTTTTCTAAAAATCACAATATACAGCTAACACACACACACACATATATATATATATATATATACACACACCCAGCATAATAACAAAAGGCTATGAAAGATTATTTCCTATCGGTTCACTGAGCATTTATGTCTGCGGATGTGAGTGTGATTTTTCCAGATGGATCTTTCTCATCCTGTCTCATTCCCTAAGGCCATTCACGGAAACTGCCAGTTTTCAGTGTGGAATAAAGTTCAGGTTTACAGTGTGTCTGACTGAAACTTAATTTGAATTATTTAAAAGTAAAAGATTCAATGCAAGACAAGCAAAACAGATCCAGCTGCTTCAATTCCAAACATGCCTGCTGGACAAGCTCATAAACTCAGTGACATCATCTACAAGCCCCTCCCACCCAACAACCACAAACATTTCTACACACTCACTCTAGAGAGTAACAGCCTGTTTAAACTTGTGCTGATATTATTTTCTTAGAGTGCAACCCGACCTCAAGATTGACAACTTGAATGTTTCACGGAATTCATGGATACAGAAGTAAACAAGAAGTAAACAGGAAGTGCACAGGAAATATGAGGAAGTCATCTGAAGGGTGCGGTGCTACAAGAGCTTTTAGGGGCATCTGGCTGTTCTTAGTCATCTGTTTGTAAAGTGCTATCACTGCTAACCAGCAGGTGGCGATATATCAACTGTAAATTGAAATATTGCATATCTGAATTTGTGTATATTTATATGTTTAGTGTTTTGTAAACTCTATTTTTTGAATGTGTAACTACAGGTTGTCCAGCCATTGACATCACATAGGGAGTAAGTATTAATATTACTAGATATTATTAGATAAGCACGGTTCACTTTCAATTCACATTCACAACTCGTGATCTGATTTCTATAGCCACTATAGAATCACTATAGATTAGCAGTTTCTTCACGTAACATGAATATGCATGCATTGTGTTTTTAATGAATGTAAGACTGACCCCAGGTCCTGGAAATGTTGTGGGCATGTGTGTCCCCAGGGGATGAGTGAGCAGAGCGCTGCCCAGGATGGAGGTTAAATGTCGGGCCATGATTTTCTGCTGCTCTATACTGCAGTGGTTCTCCAGAGACAGGATCACTGGATACTGTGAGGTCTAACAAAGCAAAGACACACATTGAGGTAAACGCATAGACACACACACACACACAATGTCAGTTCGCTCACTTTGAATGCATATTCTTTGATGGCCGTGATGACGTCTTTAAAGAGCACTTTGGATGTGAGCGTGTGGCCGTGGTAAATGACTGGCTCTCCGTTGGCACCATCCCAACAGTCCAGCTCCACGCATCGACAGCTCTTCATTAATGCTCTACAGGAGAGTCAATACAGAAAGCATTAGTCCACCTGTACTGCTCATGAAGACTGCTGTACTACAGCAACATGGGACACATCTTATCATATACAATGTGTCATATAATATAATATAATGTAATGTGTTAAGGGATAGTTCACCTTTAAATGAGAATTCTTCTATTATTTACTCACCCTCATCTCAATTCAAACCTGTACGACTTTTTTAGCTTCTTAGAAACACAAAAGAAGGTATTTTGAAGTTGGTAACCAACTCACATTGATTTTCATTGTAAGGGCCTCTATACCACTGAAACAGTTCTCAAAATATCTTYTGTTGCGTTTCACAGCAAAAGCCATATAGGTTTAGGATGACAGGGTTGAAACTGGGCTGAAATTTGACATGTTCATACTTGATATAGGCCTCTGTGCTGCTGGGACCTTTCAGCTGGTCTTCCATCAGGTAGGTGTTATGGGAGGAGGAAATGAAATAATGGTTGAGCGGCTGTCGCATGTCTTGGTACACGGGTTTGTGGGCGGGGTTAAGGAGGCTGCCTTCCTCGTGGTTCAGATACATCAGGAAGCCATCTTTGGTCATGTGACTATTCTGTTTGGCTGGGCAATGGAAAACACTGTGTTTGCTAAAGTGTATTTACAAGATACAATCGAATGTAATATAATGTAATCTCTTGTTATCTGAATGTAATCTGGTCATTTAAATTGTACCTGTTTCGTCCATCTCATATTTATTGATGATTTTCTGGGCGTATTCCAAAGACACTGGTTCCCTCTGTTCATACTGGAGAAAGTTAAGCAGCTCCCCTGAGGTCATCCGTTCTTTATTATTAGAGTATTTTTTATAGATCACGTCGATTTCCTCACGGTGTGTCAGTACATCATAGAAGTATTTAATTTCTGAGCCTTCTAGAGTGCCTGAGTTTGATGTGTCACATTTCTGCAAAATTTAACAGCAAAAAATAAAAAACATTTTTATAACAATTATGACATTTTCTCACAGCGAAATATCATGAACTCCTACCACCAACATTTGGTTTTTAATTCCCATTTTTTCACCTGGTTATCTCCCTGGTTAACTTTTTGTTACTGTAATATTGTCATTTTACTGTAATACTGTTTGAGGTATTTGTTTTTTTTGTGGTAACATGAACTGCCTTAATGCAAAACATTTTAATTACATGTTTTTTTAAATGACAATATTTACTAAATTTTTATCAAAATATCCCTGCAAATTTAAATGAAAAGGATAGTCAAGTTCTCACCTTAAACAGCATCTCTGCATAATTGTCGTCCACCTGGATATTAATCTGCCGCATGAAATGCTTCAGCTCCTTCAACGTCATCTTGTTGTCGCCATTTTTGTCTGCTTTGCGCATGCAGTTGTAGATCCAGCTGTGGCGTGTGATGTAAGATCTCAATATTATGATCAATGTATACCTAAAAAAATTTCCTACAGGTAGGAGTTCCTGAGAGGAACCTCTGGAGAACTTTAAGAGTTGAAGGATACTGTTCACTGCTCTGCTCGCGGTTCAGGTTGTGCATGCCGCTGATGACCTTCTCCAGACCTCTGACCCACTGCACAGCCTCCTCCTTGGATGAGGCAATCAGGTCCAGGGTCTTGCGTCGACCTCTGAAGATGATGGAGAAGCAACGGTCGCCCACAGACGAGTCGGTGAACTTCTGCAGCCCTTCGGACTGACGGCCATACCGCACAGAGTCCACGTCCTCCAGGCTGACTGTGGATCAGGCAAGAGGTTGTAGCTGTTTTAATGTTTTAGCAATTAAACAATTGCTCGTCCTTCACAATTTAAAATGAGACTTGATTGTATTACAGGATGTTTAGAGCAGAATGACAAGATAACCAGAAGTTATTTACACCCTGAAACCCAAGAATCACAGCAGTTCTGGGCATCTAAGACCCACATAAAAGGTGCAACTGCAAAATTCACATCACAGTACACAGTACATTAATGCAAACACACACTAAAAATCTTACTGCATTATAGTGCAGGCCTTTTAAAGACAGACAAGCAAATAATGATAGTTTTATTTTTCAGTGTACTACAGTAATCCTTTAAGACACTTACGGTCAGTAATTAGAGAAGTAAATGAGGAAGTGTTCCTGTAGCTAAACTAGCAGATAAACTAGCTGCTAGCATCATGAGTCATGAGTTTGATTTCCAAGGGATTGAAAGGGCTAATAAAACATACATTCCAAAAGCACTGCAAGTTACTTCAGATAAATGAACGTAAAAAAGAGAAAAAACTGTAATAGATACTGCAGCATTAAAACGTTTGTTCTGTTGTTTTGTTGTGTGCCTACATGTGCCTACATTTGCACCTGTGACATCACATCTTAAGGTTTAGATGAACCTGTGGCTCTTCATTTTATGCCTGAAAAAGCGCCTGATTTCTCAGTCATAAAATCTTAACTCACCACAAGGCATCACGCCAGACAGATAAGCTGATAACCTAGTGTTGAGGGTTATTGAATATGTCTTAATTATATGCACATTCCAATCATTGCTGTGCCCTTTGCACCCAGTGTTATGTAAACAGGACAAACTGCCTTATATTCATTTTAAACAATGTATGCCACATGGTACCTTAATGTATGGAAGAGTGTGTGTGCTTAATGTGTAAACAGGCAGGGGAGACCCAACCTTATCCGGCTATCTGCTCTGTTTAAACCACATTATTTAAATAAATGTGTGAACAAATCTGAGTAGAGGGTGTGTTTTATCTACTGTTAGTGATAGTTAAATAAGATTATGAAGTAATAAAGTGGTGTTAGAGAGTTTTAATTCACTGTTGGTTATGCAAACAGTCTGATAAACTGGAATTGAGACCGGTTTAAGTCAGGAAGATTTTGCTTCATCCTGGTTTATGCTAGTCAATGTGGGTTTAGAGCTAGTTTTTAACTTGTGAACCACAATAGCATTGTCAAAAAGACAATGTGCTGGTCTTTTGAATTGAAAAGTAAGATTCCAAACTTTCTTCTACAGTATGTTTATAGTCCATATTGAACAATTAGGCACAACAGATGGCTTAGTGGGAAAATCAGATCAGGGATGGGTTTTGTGTATTCAGCTGACTGGAGAACAAAAACTATAGATCCCACATGTGCAGATAATCTGTGTTTAAGACTTGAGGGCACTCCCAAAAGAAAATGTGGAGACTATGCAGCTATGTGGATGTAGCTCAAGCAGTCTGTTGAAAGGAATCGGTATCCAAAGCATTCACTTTGAATCTTCCGTACATCCTTCACATTCCATTGAAAATAACTGGAAGAACGGTATCATTGTGTATGGGAAAATTATATTCCCTGTGCCTTCCACAGATTATACGCATTTTTTTTTACGCACAAACAACAAAAGTTACTAAAAAAGACTACAAAATTTGATGTCAAGCTATGCTATGAATTAGGTGCCCGCTATTGAGCTTTAATCAGTTTGAAGAATATTTATTATTTTGTTTCCGCTTTAGCAAACATGTCTCATCATCAGTTCATAGTTTCTTTTCTGATGCATTCAAGTATTTCCTGTGATCAAACCACATCCTGTCGCTATTTGCTCATGCATAAAACTCGATTCTCGATGTCACATCCGACAGTCACTGCAGATCTCAGTCACTGATGTGCAGCTCAGTGAAAGTTAAAATGATGTCTATGGTGTTTATGTGGCCTGCTGTGAGAAATGATGTCATACTGATGATGTCATACTTCCTATCCACATCTAACAATACTGTTTGCCTAGGATATATCAAGTTATTCGTAATATTCTTTTTTTTTTTAAGCCAAGTGTTTTTTAAATAAATGCTTCACATAAATGACTGCATGTAAATATCAGGTAAACAAAAAAGGATTTTTACATGTTCTTAAGAAAATTTATTTGCACATGCAAAATGCACTGTGACGGTACTAAGGTGTTGCTAGGTGGTTGTCAGGATGTTGCTATGCAGTGGCCAAGGTGCTGGGTGGTTGGACTCCCTGGGCTCAAACCCACAACCTTTGAGCTACTAACGCAATGCTCTACCGGTGGAGCCATGGGAATACTTTTAATAAGCCAGCCAGCTAGCTTTGTCTTAGGATACAAATACATTTTTTTCCAACCTGACATCATCTATTAGGTCATTGTTTTACAAACATAAGAAACTGAGATGCCTTCATGTACTGTGCAGTCATCTTTCCCACCCAGCCGAAGTAACACGCCTGTCAAAACACTCAACCAGATAAATAAATGCCAGTGAGCAGGACCAGACCGTTTCCTCTGTGATATCTGTTGTTTTTGCTAGTTTTGTTTGGTATGTTGTATTTGTCATCTCATCTCCACAAGGCCTGTGGTGTTTTTTCCAATCACACACGCAGGCAACAGATTAGACAGCCGCAGCCTGGCAGACGGCAGATAAAGAGGGAGGATCTGTGAGTTTTGACCTGGAGGAAACAGAGAGCAGCAAAGAGGATTCTGGGATACATTTTTAAGAATCGCTTTTCTGCCCTCTTTGGTTTTTCTGTCAGTTTTTCCACCCAGGCTTTTGTTTGAAACAGACTTGATAATTGTTTGTGTGGGACGAGGACCGACTGTCTATTTACTGCTCAAGACACAATAAAATAGGTTTGCAGGAGAGCCTTTGGAAGTTAGGCTTCAGAACAGTGGTACTCACAGCTTCTGCTACTCTTGAATTTCTTGCTTGTCTGCTGATACACTGTCTTGCAGTCCTCTTGCAGCTGAAAGAAGCGGGTTTTCCTCCATGATTTGGATTTAACCTTTAACAGGTCCCCACCAGTCAGCAAAAACCTCAGGTCTTCATCCCCCTCCAGACCTGAAGGATCAAGCACAGCTTGAGTCAAACATCAGTGTGAATGGATTTCATGAAGGTCATGGGAACTTATTTAATGAGAATTGAATTGGTCAGCTGACTGTGACCAGCAGGTTTATTTATGTACTAAACATTGTACGTTTTCTAATATTGTTAGAAGAATTTTAAATGTGGCCACCGTGGCACAAATATCTTTAATGTTTAATGTTACGTCAGGCAGAGGTCAACTGCTGCCCACATGCATCGCTTCAGACAAAAGACACAAGTTATTTACATGAATTCACATGGTGTGTACAGTCAAAACCAGCTAGGTGAGCTGCTCGTATCTGTACAGTAAATGTTACTGTAAAAATGATTCTATACACTGTATGTTATTCATAGTCATTGTACAGTCAATCAAAATCATCAGATTTTTACTTTATATGTATTTATACCATACATAGATATATGCATATATACATTTAATATATAGATAATTTATATAGATAAATGCATTTATACATTTAAATAACATAAATATATAAGGTGTGTGTGTGTGTATATATAGGTATATAAGTAGCTAGGGTTATATACATTTTAGGGTTGTATACATTTTATATATCACATGTCTCTCTGTTCTCTCTATATTAAGTGCTTATGTTAAGAAAGCTTTGTATGGTTTGTTAAAACCATAAAACCACAGTGCTGATACTGAGTAATGATTGCAACTAAACTAATTTGCATTCCTTACAGAGATTACCATAGTGTGAACACACTCAGATTGCAGGCTTCACACCTGTTTAACAGAATCAAAGCCAGTGTGGCTTAAGACACACTATAGAAAACTGAAAACATGCCACTGTAGCCCTAGAAATGTAACTTATTACAGTCAGTAACCATTAAATAATATTTTTTGAACTAGTTTAGGTTGTTGACAGAACATTTTAGGATAATAGGATAATAAAGAAACATGGGCGTCTCAAACTCATATATGTGCAGTTATGATTAACAGTAGAATTATAGTGTTACTCAATATAAAGGCCAAAATTATCCACTGCATCACTGCAATGCAAAAGACAACATGCGCGAGTGGCGCACATGCTTTTGCAATGAATGATCAGTTATTTCATAACTTTTGTTTTACTTCCTGTTTTACAGTGTTTGGCTCATGTTTATCAAGCCATGAATGCTGCTGTCAGTGAATTATGTGTAACAGCGCTGATCGCACAATCCTACATGACCAATGGCCTGTACATGACTAATATGGTTGTTCATAAACAAATCATCTGTTGTGCTGCGACTGAGGAGTAACTGTCGAATATTTTCAGCTTCTGAGTCCTAAGGGCGTGAACACAACCACAACATTGCAGACAATTTTTTACGAGCTCTTGCCGCAAAAGCTGTTTGGCTACATCCACACAACAGCCTGAGAAATGCCTCAGAAATAAATGTACACACTCATAAACAGACCCAAATCTTTCTTGTCCCTAAATGTACCCTAAACTATAAGAGGCATCGCTGATCTTACACATTTTCAGAGTGAATGCTGTGACCTCACACTAATGTTACTTCATTCGCAAAATAGGAAGATATTTGAAATTTAGGGAAATGTGTGGATTGGGGCTTGTTTAAATTCAAATCACATTGCAAAGGCATTCATGTCAAAGTAGATGTTAAGTAAATAAAAACAAGTTGAATGTAACACAGGCAGATTTGTTGATTTCAGCTGTTCATGTGATCTCAGTTGTTCAGCTTTGACTTCCAGGCACGGCAATGAGGTGAACAATTAATCGATGGTCCTAAATTGATGCTAAACCCTCAAGACATTATCCATTAAAAGAATATTCAAAATAATTCAACACTAAAAGTTAAAAAAACTTTACATTGCAGGCTGTCAAATGCTTTTAGGTGTCCTGGTGCAGACGTTGCATTGACTATATTGGACTCATATGTTTTGATGGCCTCTTTTTGAGCTTGACAGACTTAAGTCACCCTCCACTTTCATACTTTCATACAGAAACACAGTACAGATGTTCTGTTAAACTTGTCTTTGTTTTTTTTGCAGTTTACACATGCAAGAAACTCATGCAAGGTTTTGGAATGATGCGGGTGAGTAAATGATGACGGGAATGTTTTTAGACAGTTTTTAGGCAATGTGGATGTGGAAACTTTTTATGTAACCTGGCAACCTGGACGCCCCATCAAAAACATGCCCAGTCAACCCTTATTTACAACTCACACGAAAAAGTTTGTAAAGCAACTGTGTTTGTTTTACTTAAAGATGAACCGATGAACAAAACAGTTTTGTTTTGCTCTGCATGACTGAAATGTAATTCCACACCAGACAGCAGAACTTCATAACGCTGACTTGAATAATGCCTGTGACTCCAAACACAAAATGGCTGGTATTTTGAATTAACAAGTCACAAGAAACATGGTCGTAGTCACTTGATCTTAATCGGAAATCCTTTTCATACTTTTGCAGTTTTAGTGCAACTATACACAGCAGACACAAGGAACTAAATCCCACCCATATCTGGAGGGCTGGAATGTGCAGTAACCTTAGTAACCTTAAAATAATGTGCTTATTTTATAAGCACATTATTTTAAGTTATTTTAAGTAACCTTATTTTAAGTAACCTTAAAATAATGTGCTTTCCATATCACCCACATTATACTGTTTTAAATAATGCATAAATAAAACGCTATTTTCGTGAAAAGTGTATTTATTATGGTTAACTTTCAGACGGATCAATGGTGTTACTTAGACCCAGCATCCCTGTATAGTTACTGTATCAGACCTCGTGATAGCTAGTAGTAAACACTGGCATGATTGAAACACGACCACCCGACATAAGCGTTAAACCCACCTATGCGTTTCCCGTTCTCGCGTGCAATGTTCTTACACTGTTCCTGATAAATCAATTCCTCGGACTTCGTCCTTTTGATAGACGTACACGTACAAGTCATGGCCTCATTCCTCTCCGTTATTCTGTATTTGTATTATTTTGACCGTGTATAACTAACCTGGCGGGCGTAAACCGTGACGTCTGCTAACTTCTATGGGCGGGTTTTAAGGCTGCCAAACTTGTCGTGTTTTTGCTGGGGTTTCCGCGCTGTAACTCTTTCGCACCTATAGATCTGACATGTTATGCCATGCGATGCGTTTTTTGCATTGCTGCATAATGGCAGAAGAGTGAGAACCACATATATCTATGATACAAATGTAAAAAATGGGCATATACAATGGCGAGACTTGGCATCACTTTCTTTGGACTGTGTAATCACAAAATATTTAACACTTTATACATTTCTACATTTTCACATTTCACTTATATTGCTTCTTTTTGTAACGATAGATCATTATAGCTAAAACTTGCCTTGTCTCGTGTAAGGTTATGCCTGAACGGGCTGGTAATGGCATACGGCGCCCCCTTCTGGCCGGCAATGGCTGCGTTTAGTGTCGGGCATGTCACACACCACATTACACCACATTGTTTGCATCTATTCGTTTGTTGCAATTCTCATAAATGACAGTTTTAAAATACACTTATAACCTAGTCTACAGAAAAGCCATCTGTCTGTAGTATTTAAACATGAGGTTCATTTATCATCTGCACGAATAGAAGTATTTCAGGAAGCTTTAGAATAATTGAGAAGTATTTAAAGTATGCGGTACCAAAGCAATAAGCGTCAGGTTGCCGTGGTATACAGTGAATTTAGACTATTTAACAGCCATTTTAAACGTAATGCTTGCATAGTGATTAAATTCAATGTATTTGACATTTGCAACAGGATCGAAAGTGGGTTGATACGGACAGCATTACTGTACATTTAGATTACAGTTGTGTACATCATGATATCAAGTCCCAGATACAAGTCGACTGTCACATGATGGGATTGTTCTTTGATGGTAACACAATGTTAGCCACAATGTTAACAAAGTATGTCCTAACTAAACTAAACAAAACAGTTGTACTGCTGGGTGTGCAACATATAAAAGATCATCATAAAGCCAGCAGAACAGGACTTATAACTTTTCCCAGCAAGAGTCGCTTGCATTTTACAAGTATTTTAAAATGTAAGTATTTTACAATGCGTGTAATATATACAAATGTATTTTTTTGCATAAGAAGTGGTATTAGACTGTAACTTTAAATCCAATGCGTTCACTTTTTAAGCGGACCAAAGCGCAAAGAAGTTAAGAAGTTATAAACTTACCCAATTTTCCGGGACTTCCATTTAGTTCCATAGTTATTTTAATGCTTATACTTTATGTGAGTGTGCAGAAGGCGAGAAACCAAGTTCAACGGCAAGCAGCCGCCCAGATACTGTGACTGGGGTGAGAGAAACCAGCGTCCCAGATTTTTCACTAAGGTTGGAGATCCCTCCCATTGGAAAACACTGGCCACCGCCCACAACAGACATACCGGCTATTCAAGTCTCTGTTCTCAGTCCGTACGTTTCCACCCCTTATGTCTGACTGTATAACAACCCGAGTCTATTTTCCGTCATTTACTATTGTTAGTTATTGTTAGCGCACATTTGACTGTGACAAAAGAGGATTCAGTCCTTCAGTCCCACAACTGCATGCTGTGAAATTTAACGTATAGATATTTAGGGGTTTTATGTATCTATACTGTATATGAGCTACAGATTATATACACATAGATATAATGTATAGGGATGTAATCTATAGATTTCATAATATGGTCAAACCTGTTATTCAGTAATGACATATTTCAGAGAGCTGATGGCTTTAGTATCTAAAGATAGATAGATAGATAGACAGATAGATAGATAGATAGACAGATAGATAAATGTGCGACAATGGGGAATTTACAATATTCGTGGCAGGCAGTTTTTGTCACACCCTTTGCAAAACCGGCAACCTGACTTAAGGTATGCAAAGGTGTGTTATTTTGAAGAGTAAGCTGGGAACAAATTCAACCGTGTAGTTTCCCTGCAAGCATTACATTCAAAAGGCACAAAAATATGTTTTATGTTGTGTTTTTAAATTAGGAAACACGTTAACACCAAAAGTTACTCTTACGTTACTTTTGGTTGTCAAATGTGTCCATAGCGTGAGCATATATGTTAAAAGTTACCTTACATTACTGCAGTTTTAATTCTTATTGTTTATATATATATTTACTTGTTTATCTGTAAATAGTATTAAAGATAGTGCGGCACGTTACCACGGTAACGGCGTGTAAACAAATATGGCGGCCACCATTCAATAGACTGGAAGCTCTGCGGCGTCTATTAGTTTATTCTGTCATCAGATTCAGTCTTGTTGTCACTGCTATAAGTTCAAGCTTTTATTAAAGTACAGAGTTTTGTAAACGCTTCCCACAAAACTATGGCAGATGAAAGTGAACCGAAAGCGTTTGGGATGTCTGAGCCCTCCATGAACCGACATAAACCAGCATCAGCAACAACTCAGGTAGGGAAACGAATGACATTATTACTACGTTTAATGTACAGAATACACAATTCATTGCTTAGATTAAGAAGTACATGTGATTCAACACGTGGGTGTTTATTTTATTAGGTGTTTAGCCATATTAACTGTGTTTAACTGTATTAGGTATGTTAGTTGTTTTTTCTTTAGTAAAATACTTCAATATATTGTAGTAATGTTTTAACAGAACCTGATGTTAAAGGTTTAAAAAACATGGCTGTTAGAAAAACCTTTAACTACAAAAGGCAAGATTATTTTCAAAAGTGCTTTTCATATGTTTGAGAGTGAGTATCTTTTGCGTACAGGACATTTCTCATCTACTGGCAAGCATATTTAAAGACCTTTACACCACAGAGGCTGTTGGGAAAGACACCGTTGCTAACCTCAGTAAATCACGCAGAGGGGATGACAGCTATCATGAACAATATGTGGAGGAACTTCAACAGGTGTTTGTCTTCTCAAATCTCAAAATGTAGGAAAAAATCTTGCAACATTACAGAATTTACGGTTTCAATTTGATATCCAGGTACGTTCAGAATACAACAAACAGATTCAAGATGCTAAAATGCTGGAGACACATATCATACAGGCCCGTTTGAAGGCTGCTGAAAAAGAGGAACACGAACGGACCAAAATGATAGAAGAAGTCGGTGAGGTGTACAATCAGTTGGGTCTACCCCCAGGTATTTTACACCAGAACGGTTCTGCTGTTTAATAAACAAACTTCTTGTTTTTACTTACCACAGTCTGTTAGATGTAGTTCCACTTTTATGTCTCAGTTAAATCAGCCTTCATGTGGTGTGTGGACAATGATCTTCTCAGAGGGAACAACTTGATTTGCCCACTGGACTACACAACAGTGAACAGACCTGTTATTAAACGGCCAAAAGGTAGTTATGTAATTCTAAAGCCATCGGTGTGCATTTCAAAATAGTGGCATTGTTGATAATCGTATTATTTACAGGAAAGGTCACACCTGGCTTTGACAAGCCAACTATAGCCTATAATATGCACATCTGCACCGAACCCCAGGATGATGGCTATAACCTGCCCCCCCCACCTGCACGTACGGCCGAGAGTCTGCTGGACCAATCAGAGGAGACCCTCACTCTCTCTTCTTCTGTAAAGTCCGGATCCATCAAGGGTGCTACCACTGAGGTTTGACCCCAAACATTATTGCATTTATTTAAATTATTTTATTATTTTATCCAAATATTATGTAGGCAGCAGAATTATCTTTGTGGAGTTTTTGACACTGATTAAAACTTTTTGTTTATAATGACAAACAATATCTGTGCAAAAACCTTTGAATGGATCCCCAATCATTTTATTGTTATTTGTTCTTCCAATTTCTCTTCAGAACCTGGGTCAGGTGCGCAAGGCTGTGCGGAAGGAGCGACCCAGTTCTCAAAGTTTGGCAGAAGACAAGGCTGCCCTACAGAAGTACAAAGAGAAACACAAGTTCCTACGAAACCCAAGATATCTGCTCCCTAATGCCCAGCGGGGAGGAAAGTCCCTCATTGTCCCAGTGGAGAAACAGGAGAATAAGGCGAAAGGCAGAGGAAAGACCAGGTTGGATGGCTGATGAAAGTTATTTGGTTTTAATAAACTGCCTAAGGTTTTAATAGCTAAGGATACATAATGTAATTCTCAGTACTCAAGCAGATTCAATAAAGTCACTCTAAAGGAGATGTGATTACTGGAGCCTGTTTTTAAAGAGAAAAATTTGAGAAATGCACACAACAGTTTGTTCTCCATTTAACCTCATTACTGTCTAGGAGAAAAAACATGAGAAAAAAGCAGACATTTACTATTAAATGTCATTTAAAAGTGCTTAATGGAAAAGGAAAACCAATCAAAACATTTTCCAGTGAGGTAAGAATAATATATTTTATGTATTATTCTCCAAAACCGTGTAAGTCATATAATCTTAATTAAATCCATTGTCACACATAGTTTATTGTTTGACAATTTTCCTGTAAAAATAGAGAATAAAAAATAAGGGCCTTTATCATGTCAATGCATGGATTCACTTATAATCCCTGAAGGCCTTGTCCTTTGTTATTGTGGTGTTTGCATTACGGAGAGCTTTATTTAACCATTAATGCCACAATATTTGAGCAGCTTGGGTAAGGGAAATATGATACGCATGTATGAACACTCAAGATAAAGATTACACCCTATTTTGTGCCTTGTGATATATACATGCTGTGTATTAATATAATATAATGCTGTGTACTGAAACACGACATTGTCATCATGACATTGCACACCAGCAGATGGGGTTTATCCACAATGCATATTACAAACCATGCTGTATAATTAAAAGTTCTCCAATCACATCAGAGTATCACGTGTTGGTTTTGGAAGATAACTGGATTACATCATTAAACTTGATGATGTAATGGCCTAACCAGTATGTCCATTAATGAATGTTAATATAATGAAGTTAAATCTAATTAAAACAGTTATAGATACACCACACCCCAGGACACATCAATTTCTTTATGCAAAGTTATGCATGCATGTATCTACAACACAAAAGGACTCATTTTGGATACATTACCTGAAGTGATGAGGCAAAACGGATTTATATGGTTTTTATCCAGCATTGATTTAATCAAACAATCAGTTTGTGATACATAGTCATGATTGAGTGAGAATAACTGTTCAGTTTATTTGTGTTATTATGTTTTACCTCGGGGTGTCTATTAGCCAATGTACTGCACAAAATAATGAAATAACAAAATATTCCCTTTCTGTCCCTCAACACCAGTCCTGAGGCCCCGGTTCCCATTTTCATTGCAAATCCACCTGCGATCATCTTTACTGACTACAACATAGGACAAGTGTATGAGGTATGAACTCACTGATTATATCTTACATTTTACACAATTTGTTTCACTCAATTCCCACATTGGGCTTCTCGTGACATTATGACAGTGCTTAAACTGTATATGCATGCAGCTGAATCAATTATTTCAGGTTCTTAAGTGCTGTTTAATCACTCTTGGTGTAAACAAACATTAGTCTTTCCTCACAGCGGGAGCTCAACTTTCTGACTGAAAGATGTTATTCCAGTTCTGTGTGTTTTTAGTTCTGAATGGTGCCTTGTGTTTCCTGTAGACTGTGGTGGAGTTAAAAAACACGACTGCCACCAGTCGTCACGTTCGCCTGATTCCTCCAACGTCTCCACACTTTTCTGTTGGTTTGGGTGAGTTTCGAAAAAGAAACTTGCTTGTTAACCCAATGAAAGCTTCAATTATGTGAGCCTAACATCTCAGTGGCATGCAAGAGGTGAAACTGAAGTCTTTTGCTGCTGAGCTAGGAGGAATGTTGTAAATAAACAATGAGTAATGATCTGTGTAAAGGAATTTTAGAGTCATCCCAGGATTCCAAAGAATTCTGTGGAAATTTCCTTATAGCCATAATTTGCTCCAGCGACATCTACTGGTAAAATGTAACTTGCTTCGATAGGCCTATACATGTCTAATATAGATATATAAAATATATATTGCTAATGCAATCTATATAGATATCAGCTAATGCTGATATCTAAGAAATCTGATGGCAGTCCTTGTGCTGATATTTAAAAACTTAAATTTTTTAATTTTTTGGGGTTTAAAAAAAGCAAAAGTCAGACTTAATGTAAAAATGTCACTGTAATGATAACAACTAAACTTATAACAAAAAATATATATTTTACACGTAATTAACTAAAAACTAACCTGGTAAATTTTGGAAGTGACAACATGGTGTAATGGTCAGTTTTATAACCTCGAAATGCTAAAGGCTAAAATCAGCAGACACTAAAATTCTTGGCCAACATACAGTTGCATTGGTTCTTAGTGTTGTAATGCAATCAGTAAATATCACTCTAGACGTATAGCTACAGTGAAATATGAAATACAGTGTAACAGATGTATATGTTCCACAGGGAGATTTCCTGGTGAGGGAGGGATCGTAGCTCCTGGTATGAGCTGTCAGTTTATGGTGCGCTTTGCTCCAGACTCACTGGCTGATTATGAAGACATCCTTGTTGTGGAAACTCAGTCGCCGTATCCTCTCATTATACCAGTTGAGGCTCACAGACCCCCTCCAATACTGACTCGTGAGTCAACATACACAAAGTGATATTTGCCTTGTATTATTGCCTTAGTAAATTGAGATTTCTGTGCCCAGTGCCTGCGGTCATCGACTGTGGTTACTGCTTGACTGGAGGGGTGAAGTTTATAGAGGTCTTATGTCAGAACGAAGGCCTGAGTTCTGGAACATTCTGCATAATGCCTAAGAAACAATGGCCTGCCTCCAGCCTCAGGGTAAGCAAGCTGAAATAAACATCATTGAATTTTTTCTGTTACATTTTCTGTACATTAACACTCTTCATTTTCCCCTCAGTCAGCAGTGAAGGCGGTTTACGCCGAACAGCCTCCTTTTGCTATCAGTCCTTCTCTTTTTGGGCTTCTGCCCGGACAGGCCACCATCGTAGAGGTGAGATCTTTTCACAGTGAAGAGCACAGGCCCAGCTAATTCTGTGAAAGCTTTTGATTTTTTAAAAGCTTTGAGAAAACGTTTGTATTTGTGTCATTATTTAGGTTGTGTTTTTTCCCACTACGGCTGAAAACTGTACACAGAATTTTACCATTGTCTGTGACAACTGCCAAGTGAAAGATATAAGCATTCAAGGTAGGAAATAAATTCATACCACCTGATGTTTCTTATTATCTTCATATGCTGTGAAATACATTTTTTGAGGGAGCAACAATTTAGCAAAGTTCTGAAAATTACATTTAAAAAACCCAACTTTTTAGGTACAGGTCAGCTGGTCGTGGTTGACCTGGTTTCAGTATCAGGTGGAGAAGATCAGCCTCGATTTGGGGAAATGTCTGATGTCACTGCAGACCATTTTGTGCGGTTCGAACCCACCAATCCGCACTCCACCCTTCAGAAGACAGTGGTCATCAAAAACCACACGTGAGCTTCTTTAACACTTTCAGAAAGAACACAGAACAGTTGTGTCAGCAATCACTGGTATGTTTGTTCTGTAAACTTACACATGTAAGTAAACATTGTGCTTAACACTGTAGACACTTGGAGCTCCCATTCCACTGGCAGATCATGCGGCCCAACCTGCGGTCTCAGTTTCCTGGAGAAAGTCCAGACCTGTCCACCACCCAGCATCATGTTGATACAGACAGTGTGTTCAGTATCAGTCCAGAAGTGGGTATCCTGGCTCCAGCACAGGAACACGAGTTCCTGCTTACATACTCTCCCCATGACGTATGTCCACTCACAGACTATAAACACTCTCATATAGAAGTACACATATATATGTATGTATATACACCTATGTATTCGGCTAACATCTTTATTTCTCTCTCTCAGTTAAAGGACTATCACAGTGTCTGTCACTTGGTAATCTTGGATGTTCCGGGTCCACCCAGAGTCTCTGAGAATGGGTAAGAAGACATTTGTGTGCTCCCATCTAACAGAGAAAGTTCTAAGGTCGTTGTTCAAGTTTTTCTGAAGTTGTCTAAATCACTGGACATTTTGAATGTTTCTAGAACTATGAAAATAACATAACTTTTGTGGGTTTTCTTGAAAGTGTAAATATTGTGGTTGCAGCTTGTCCCAGCCAACCCCAAACATCAGCAATTTGTGGGCGGAGCTATGCTTTTGTTTTGTTAAGAAAGCTGAGTGATATTTTTGCCATGCAATTTAGTGACACTAGTGGTGCCAAAATTTACACACACTTAACATTTACACACATTTACAATATTAACAACATTTGACACACTTAACATTTAATTTGACCAATTTTTAGATGTATTGGCATTTAAAGTAAATTTACCATGAAAGGGTTTTTAAAGATTTTTGTCATCTAATTTGCAGGACGATTCTCGACACAACACTGCATGTAAATGATGTCACAGTTCTTGAGCTTGAGGTGAAAGGTTCGACCGAGCCGTTTAAGATCCTTTTTGAGCCGTATGCTGTTTTAATACCAGGAGAGACTTTCATACACACCACAATTCATAAGAAATTTAAGGTACAAAAATACTTCAAATTTATTCCCAGTTACTAACTAATTTCCCTTTTCTATCAAAAGTGTTTAAAAATTTTGAATATATGTATGTGTGTTTGTGTGTCTTTAGATGTGGAATCATAGCAAGTCAGTCATTCACTTTGAATGGGAGCGTATTGTTGACAGTCACTTAATTGAAGTGGAGCCCCCTACAGGACAAATAGGTCAGCGCATTTCCAATAATGAGATACAGGAAATTCTGTTTATTATATACAGTATATTTTATTTGTATTTTTTTTTATAGTATAAAGGTTTTTATAGTGTTAGGAGCCTGAAAAATGAATGAATGTGTGTGTGTGTGTGTGTGTGTTTCAATTCCTTGCATAAATTAATCCTACAGAGATGAATGAATGTTTTGACCTGGAGCTGGTTCTGACTGGAGGGAAACCGGGTCATTTTACCTCCACACTGCAGTGTCACATTCAGCACCATCCTAAACCTGTAGGACTGGCCATTGAGGCCCAATTTAAGGTCTGAAGTGTTGGAATCCCCTTTCTGCTCATTTCGTCCCATTACAAACAATACAGTCTTATACAGTTTTAACCTGTAGTCTTTAATAGATGTTGTATGTCCCAGGGGCCACATTGCACAGTAGATGTACCCAGTCTGGACTTTGGTTTGCTTAAAAAGGGAGATGAGAGCATATCTACCATCCACATCACCAACAGCAGTCTGCTAGATGCCCACTGGAGCCTGGAGAAACTGCCCAGTACCCAGCCGCTCGTGGAGGGACTGGTACTGTCTCCTGGAACTGGGGGAACTGGAACTATTAGGGATATTGGGGGGTGGGTTGGGGGTTAGGACTGAGAAGTTTAAGGATTTACTGCAGTCAACACAAGACAAATAGAACACGTGTAGACTGTGGCATAACAATAATGAATGAATTACCTGACAAAACAAATTATATGTAACACTTGAAATGTTTTGTTAAAGGTTGGACCATCTGTGATCATAAGAGAAGTATTAGTGCTTTTTTATGTTGGATTTTGTGCTTTTTTTAGGTGATTATAAAGCCAAATAACGGTGTTCTGCCTCCATTGGGGTCCTGCAGTGTGGATATAATCTTCAGAGCTCTGTACTGTCAGAACTTTGAGTCTGTGTTGCAGCTTACAGTGCTAAACGGGACCGGCTGGTGAGTAAATCTGACAGCCATTAGTTCCCACTGACCTCAGCACAGGACAACAAGAGCAACAACAAAATTGCACATAATGAAAAGCTGTTATTACTGCCACATATTGTGTTTTCGTTTGTCTTCAGTCATCTCTGGTTACGGGCAAACGTTCAGTCACCGCAGGTTTGTTTACTAAGCTGTAAACTGCTGTTGACTGATCTGTATGTGGGAGTTTCGCAGAAGGGCAGTGTGACCTTGTTTAACCAAACACTGCTGCCGGCCCATTTCACCTGGAGCAAGGTGAGACCATGACAAAGCATTGTGGGTCCACAAGCACAGCTGACATGGAACGTTTTCAGAACATTGGCTAAAGTTGTAATATAACATTCTTGCAATGTTTGGTTCTTAGAACACTGTTCTGAACATCTAAAAACTGAACATTCCTATAATTTTCAAAACAACAATATTTGTTTAAGAACATTTTTAAGAAACATTCTTACAACATCAGATTATTAGCTGGAAAGGAGCTTGGTTCATCTTAGGTGGCTTATACTTTTCTCAAATTTAAGACAGTGGTTGATCTCAGTGAAATCTTCTTCTCGCTTCTCAGCTCCATGGTGCACAAGCTCACCTGTGCTCTGCAACCTTCAGCCCCTCCTCAGGCACTCTGGAGCCCAACAGCAAAACAGAAATCTCTGTGTCATTCACTGCTCATACTGTTGTATGTACAAACCACCGCTTTTTGTAAACTATGGTATTTAACTCTATTTAATACTGTAAACTGTTGCTTATATGCTTTTGTGTTTTTAGGAGGAGCTCACAGAAATAACTGCTGTTTGTGAAGTGAAAGAAATGAAGAGTCCATTAGTTCTGAGGTTGTTCTCCAAAGCCAAACCTCTGACTGTTTCCTACTCACTGCCTCACACTGACTGGTGAGGCCACATTTACCTCACATTACCTCAGATCTACATATTGATTCTTTAAACATTTTTATTCTTGCTTTTTTTAATGCAGTTATTTATAATTTGTTTATTGTCATGATTGCTATTCAGTGTTCATTCAAACGATGCGGATCACCAGCCAATCACACTGGACTTCAGCGAAAAAGAGCCGATGCTCATTGGACAATCTGTTAAACGACAGCTGCTGATAACTAATCGCACAGCTGTTACCGCCCCTTTTACCATAGAGGTGGAGTTTTTTACTGGAGCGTCTTTACAAATGCCTGAAAACTTGCAAAGGTACAAACAGAAATATAGCTTGTTTTTTTTGTTTATGGAAATGTATGTAATTAGTCTAAATATGTAATTAGTCTATATAATATATATATATATATATATATATATATATATATACTATTATACTTGTTTTTAGGAGCTCTGTTCCTCTCCATTCTGCTCAAGCCCAAAAAATTCAGCAGAAAGCCTATGAAGGTAGGTGCAAGACCAGCTAACAGGGAACGTTCTCAAAACATTCTAAAAGTTCTATGTATATACAATATAAACGTTCTCTCAAAGTTATCTAAAGCATTCTTACAGTAATTAGCAGAAATTTACATACATCAGAACTTAAATCCATGAACTCATTTTGGACATTATTAGAACTTAAAAAAAAAACATTTTTAACATTTTTGTTACTTAATTGAAACATTAGGGAAATGTTTTGTTACATTTGTTATCTGAAAACCTGTTCCTTAGTGTTCCTTAATATCACAGAAGTACAACGAGGAAGTCTATCGTCTTCATTTATTTACAGAGTTTGTACGTTGTCAACTTGATCACGGAAGAGGCGCAGCATTTTTGGTTGAACCAAGCAGTGGAATTCTTGGCCCGTTTGAGAGTCTAACTATCACTATCACTGCTTTCACAAACATGTGGGGCGATTATCAGGACAATCTCATATGTAAAGTATGTCACAATACTTTTTAAGTCATTTCTCAGATCAAACCTTTAGATGAGCTGCAATACATTCTGGGAGAAGTGATTTCATGACTGTTCTTTCAGGTCGGTGATTTGGATCCAACTTCCATTCCTATCCAGATGTCTGTGAGAGGCTGTCCTATTTACTTTCAGATGATTGGACCACAGTCTGACAATCAGAACCGTGGTCCAATTATAAGGTCAGTGTCTCTAGAGGACATTCCAAGGCCTTTTTAAATATCTTAGTCTTGTTTGATATGTCTCCAGTCTGGCAGAATAGCAGGTCTGCATGGAAAAATCGCTCCGTAACATTTCTAATTGACCTTCACAGATTTGGAAGTCATGTTTCTGGAGGAGACACTGTGTCTCGCTCTTTACGGCTGATTAACACCAGCCCATATGGTGAGCTGAGCACCTCACATCACTTACAACAAAAACTAGCAAATGCTTCTAATACAGTTGCCTCAAAATCTGTTTAGATACAAAAAAAAACAATTCACACTCAAACAATACACACTCAAATGTATTTTTAAATTACGTCAAATGTACTTTTAAATAATGTTATGCAATATATACATTCACAATAATACTTATATTTTTTCATACAACAAAATACACGGCCATAGCTTGTAGTTCCTAGAACTAGCCTTTTTGAACCTTCTATGCTATTATTTTTAACAAGCTTTTAAAGAATTTGTTCACATAATTAGGTAAGTCTGTTGTCACAATACAAATACAGTACTGTTTTAACCTTTCATGTACAAATTAAAACGTTTACTGTAAGTGGCACATTGCTCTCAGATATCCGCATGGACTGGGTGACCTACAACCTGGAGGCTGGAGACAGTAAGTTGATAGATCTGTTGGTTGTGTACGGAGAACCTTTTCCTCTGAGGAACGCTGATGGAAATGAGGTTGTTGGAGGTCTGGACTCGTGCCCCGTGTTCCCACCCACTTGGGATAAAAGCCACACCCCCAGCAGAGAAGACACAAGCTCATCCATCATGACCAAATCTGTGAGTCACAGCCAATCAGATCAGTGCGTACCAGGAATATTGAGATGGGCCTTCCATTGCATGCAGCTCTGGATGCATTTCCCTTTTGTTTCATAGGATTGGTTTGGAGAAAATGAGGAAGAATGTGACGAAGAGGAGGTCAGTGGATCTCCTGTGTCTCTGGCTCCAGTAAAGAAGCTGTTTACTGTGTTTCTGAAGCCCCATGAAGGGAACATCTCAGATTACCCATACTGCATCACTCCACAGCAAACAGTAGGTTTACAGGAATAACAGTGTTTCAGGTCTTTTTAGAAGGTCTGTTTAAATTTCAATATGCGCTTTACTACAGGTGGTTCCAGCAGGGGGCAGTAGCACCATTCATTTGTCTTTCACACCTCTCATATTGTCCTGCTCAAGCAATCAGAGATGTTTCGGTTATGCTCTAGGTTTCATGAGCTTGGACTCCAAGGTATGTTAGACTCCATTACTTCACCTTGTACTGATTCTGTGGTTGGTTTGTGGTTTTAAACGTGTCTCTGTTTTTAATTCTGGTAGGTGGCTTCATTGATCCCTGGCAAAGTAGAAAGAACTCAAGGCTATGACCTGCAGCCATTGAGGCTGGACATGCAGGCTTATGTTAAACCAGCCCTGTGAGTTACAGTAGAGATTTACAGTAGAATGAGACTTATGATCTGGTGGACGAGTTTTCATAAAACATTGCCTGTGCATTTCACACATGCATTACATATAAGAATTTCATATGTTGTATAATACAACTTTATGCAATGTTTATCAATGCTCATGTTGTCAGCAGAATTGTAATGTCTATTAATAATCTTAATTGCATGATTTTTCTCAGTAAACATTTATGTGTTAATAATGTGATTGATTAATCTACATCATTAAATTTAATGTTAATTTAAATGTTTATATTGACTGACAGCCCTGGTTGTGTGTGTGTAGTTTGTCAGTGCAGATGCAAGAAGATACAGATGTTCTGGAATTCTTTGCAGCAGCCAGCGATATACTAGACAAAGAATCACACAAACAGGTTCTTTTAAATCGAACTACGTTTTTCAAAATAAAAGTCAAGTGAGTTCCCTCTCTGTAATCTAAGGATTATGATGGACAGTCTTTTTGTGATTTTCCCTGCAGAAGGAATCCAGGATAACACGGAAGTTCCTGCTGAAGAACAATACGGAGATGACCTTGAGTTTCAGGCTGACCACAGAACCTCCGTTCTCAGTTCTTCAGCCTCCTCAAAATTTTAAACCAATCAGCAGCTCTCCCTCTCACAGACGGACACAAGGGCTCTCAGGGCCTGGAGACGAGCAGACATCACTTCTGCTGCAGCCCAGACACACCATGCAGGTCTGCATGCATGCGAAGATCTAAGGCTATTCAAACATTGTTTCTGTGTGATTTGATCAGTGAAGCACCACGATTAGCTGTGTGATCTGAACTGTGATCTGCAGGTTAAGGTGGCTTTCCACAATTCAGCTTCACTCCTGAACTGTTTGACTGAACCGTGTGAAGATGCCCAGAACTTTTCTACCCTCCTGTGCAAAGATACTGGAGAAAGAAAACTACAGTTCCAACAGAGTCTGACCATTCAGTACAGCAATAACAGCACACAGGTCTAAATCTCTGCAGTTTTAGTTGTTCTTAGTCTTAATGGACTTACAATTGACTTAATTGACTTTTTCTAAAATTGTTCTTACATTAATAAGGTCAGTCATAATAACATCTAGGTTCTCGTGCATTTAAATGTGATACCAAAACTTGCGTATGTTACGTTATGAAACATTTGCAATACGTTTTATGAAAAATGTGAAATAAGTATTTGTGAGTCATATGTGTGCCTGTAGCTCAACTGGTAGAGCATTGCATTAACAGCTCAAAGGTTGTGGGTTTGATCCCAAGAAACACAAGTACTGATAAAAAAACATGTTGTCATGTTGGATAAAAGCATCTGCCAGATGAATAAATGTAAATGGCATATTATAGTATATTTGATACTTAACAATAGTTTTCAGCTCTTACGTCACGGCTGCTGATCTCATGTTAAAGCCCAAGCCAGTCAATCATTAATCTGTTTGTAAGTATCTGCATATTAAATACTGCTGTGTTACAGATGGTGCCTCTCTGTGCTCACCTGGCATTACCCACACTGCAACTTTCCTGCGACATTGTGGATTTTGGCACCTGTTATGTTGGACAGACAAACATCAAAGAGGTTTATCTCTATAACAGAGGTGAATCCTGTAGCTACTGGACCGCACTCACAGGTACAAATAAAGATTAGGAAACAACGCATCATAAATGGCACAAATATTAAGACACATTTTAAGAACTTTAGCCGAGTCAGCAGCGTTATACAGGAGGATCCATGTTTACACCTGAAACTCTAACACAATCCTTTTCTTATCATCTTATAACATCTTATGGGTTAGAATCACTCATGTATGTAGTTGAGCTGCTGTTTGGTTGTGTGTGTAGATGCTGAAGATGGGGTCTTCAGGGTCAGTCCAGACTCTGGAGTGTTAAAAACTATGGATGACCCACCAGCCTGCAGACAGCTGTTGCAGATCTCCTTTACAGCCGGGTACTTTCCACCTTACCTGCCTAAAATTGCTACTTACTGTCACCTATCATTTACATTATAGAAGAAACAAACTCAGGCAATGCATAAATGTGATTGAATTGGTGACCAGATGCGGTAGTAACTTCAACAAATAGTATGTTTCTTTCATCTACGTAGTTCAAGAAGACTGTATTGTGTAACTGTATTTGCTAAAGTAACATTTACAGTACAATGTTACGTTACTCTAACATTTACAGTAAGCATTGAATGGACGGTATATTAAAAGCATTTTCCCCACAGGGATCAGAAAGACTTCCAGACAATCCTCACACTGCAAGGGGTTCTGGGAGAAATCCCACTTGTTCTTAAGGTCCGTGGAAGAGGATCATTTGATGAGAGTTTTGTGTCTCTGCTATCCAGCGCCTGACAAAACAACACTCATGTTGCTCCACCGATCAAAACAAAGACTTCAGATTTATACAAAACAGTAATAAAGAAACAGACATTCTTTATGAGATATGAGTTTAGTGAACTTTGTATATCATTGTTATTGTGTTATATTCAGGACATGAATGTTTCCCTGCGTTTGTACTTAATAACTGTTACAATAATAATAAATATATATAATTTAGTTTTCCTTGCTTATTCTGTCACAGAAGACAAGAAAACATGTGAATGAATGAATGAATGAATACACATATATTCAATATATATTCAACCTGTTAATCCCACAACAAGTATAAATACAGTATAAATCAATAAAGCGATTTGAAAGCAATAATGATGAATTTGGTAAATAAAAAAGAAACCTCAACAGATTATATTGTTGCATTTATTTTAAACAAAAAAGCGAATTGAACAAACCAGTTTAATCCATATCAGTTGCCGGTATGAGGCACACAGTCGGGCGAGGGCGCCAGAGTTTCACGGCGGCCGCGGTGTGTTCGGCGCGCGCGTCATCGCTTCCTGAGACTCGCGCTGCCTGCTGACCTCAGAGTC
This sequence comes from Yasuhikotakia modesta, assembly GCA_036877545.1. Taxonomy (NCBI): domain Eukaryota; kingdom Metazoa; phylum Chordata; class Actinopteri; order Cypriniformes; family Botiidae; genus Yasuhikotakia; species Yasuhikotakia modesta. Next base: position 29,826 of record JBAJNP010002597.1, read on the forward strand.
GCTCCTCTGTGGAAAAACTCGCCGACCGTCAGTGTTTTCGGAGAGGAAACTTTCTTCTTCACGCGGCGCTCAGTCGACGAGACTCGCAGTTTTTCCGGATTACTGCCATTTGCAAGTCCTGCAAACACGATCTGCGAAGCTTTTCGGATTTGCGCTGTTTCCCCAATTTGCGCGTGACAACCGCATTCAAGCGCTCGCGGCTTCCGGATCTGTTTGTTTTTACTGTACATCTCAGGTCCGGATTCTCACCTTTACGGCGGTTTTACCAATTGCACGTTTATTTTTTTCCTGAAGTGCAACCCGAGCATGAAGACACGCACGTAAGGTGAGTTTCAGCATAATAATGACATACACATACATGATCTCTTATGTGCAAAAACTGGCTATGCAAAATAATACTCAAATCTCCATTGTGTTAGTTGCATGCAGCCTAAAACATAGACATAGTTTGAGATAAGAGAGACAGTGTTTGGGTTTTGTTAAACTTTACATTCACATATACATGTAGAATAATATACAGGTGTAGGTAAGAGTCTTTGTGTATGTGGAGTTTATCAAAAGTGTGATGAAATTATATGTAATATGTATGTGACTATATATATATATAATGTCTCTTCGTTAATATGTGAATCTGTAGTATTTGTAAAGTTACATTCTTGTTAATATAATTACAGACATATCTATAAGGACAGATGCTTTTAATGATATAAATACAAGGACAAAACCATGTGAAACTATCAATAATTCAGACAGCAGTCAGCCACTGAAATGTATAGACAGCTGTGCTAAATTACATCAGATCAAACTTTAACCACAAGTGCCACAAATCTTCACCCCACAGCACATACGTTAACAAGAAAAGTGATTCATCTGTTCCTCTGAAGGGCTATAGTTGTAAATTCTGTCACCATTGTGTCTGATGCCGGTCTAAGCCTTATATGGAACACAAAAAGATGTTATACGCTGGGCTGGAAACTGGCAGTCTGTGCCTGTTTGCTTTTATTGAATAAGAAAACAGCACACAGGTTAGGAGTAAAATGAGGGGAAGAAAATAGTGTTTAATCTTTAAAGTGTTTAGTGTAAGATTGCCACACTTTGTTCGAAAGCTGGTTTGGGATTTAGCCCCATAAAGACTCTTTTGAAATGGAGCAATTGCAAGTGGCAGCACTAGTGGGGTTTTTATGTTGTGCTTTGTGTAGTTATTTTGTGTATTATCTTCATTTTTGCGTATGATTATATGTGAAATACTTTTTTAAGTAACTAATTTAGAAATGTTTCTCTCTGCCATTGTCAGGTTGTTACATATAACTAGTCTAGCTTAATGCCTCGCTACAGTGTGTACAGGTCTGTCTTTAGCCAAGCCCAGTTCTAAGAATGTATTTCAACAGGGTCAGAAAAGAACCTGAATGAACTTTGTACCTCCATTGCAGTGACTGTTGAGTTGCCATTGAACCCATAGCCTAAATTAATCAATAGACCCACATGCTTTATGTTATACAGTTATATGCACTTAGCCATATTAACCTTTAAGGTATTGATGTCATTTTGTGGGCAAAAGTGTTTTGGGGGAATGTCAGTCCATGAACCTGAGCATGACAGCTGTAATGTTTTACTAGCAAAACATCATCTTAGTGGCTGATAACAGTGTAGGAGATAAATGCTAGCCAGGGGTTAAACAATAAAGATTTGTTATGCCGGTCTGGTTAGGCTAGTAGTTTAGGTTTCTGTTTGCCCTGGCAAATAACACACATTTACTGGCATTATAACAAAAAATATAAACCAACAGTTCTTGGCGTTTGTGTTTGCAAATGTGCCCGAGAAAAAAAATTCATTAACAATTTTCTGCACCATGTTTTCAAAGCAACAATTGCTCAAGTTGACAGGAAACCAAATGTTTACGCTTAAGGCAAAATATATAAAGCATATATAAAAATAAGATGCAGTGTCAATATAGCACTGGCCCAATTGTAACAGATCAGTCAACTGGCTCAGATGTCTCCCACACTGACCGCAGGCCATCGGACATCCTATCTGTTGAGCCTTGCCAGCACAAGTTGGAAAAAATGGATTTTGTATTGGATTTGTTCTAATGGGTCATTTGAGTTTTAAGGTCAGATTAGTTCATGGTTAGGAGAATCTGACAGGATTTTAAAATAAGTAGTAATGAAAAACAGGTAAAGCAATTAGCAAAATGATTAGATGATTGATCAGCCTAGAATATTCAGTATATTTCATCACAGAGTCCTCAGTGCTTTTCATGACTAATGAAAGACTCCTTTACAGAGCCCCAAGGAACATTTTGAGGTTCACGTTTTGAGGTTGGAGAATCCCTGAAATATTTTGGGAGAGAGGTGGATGTCAATGATGAATAACCGTCTCAGTTTGGAGAATTGTGGTATTTTATTCCTGTTTCCTTAGAGAACGTCCTTTTCATGGCCTTAAGTCAAAGTTGTGTCTGGTCCTTCACAGATCTTCATGATGGATTGTGAATTTGTGTAAATTTAGCACTAGCTGTCAGAGACACAAAGTAAATCACAGCAATCTTATCACTTTCTTGAGCGATTGAACAGGTACACACCAAAGAACCAAAGGCCAATGGTCATTGTGATTTGACCGGCTCCTACAGACTGTGTGTGGGGACAGGGGCGATGCTTTTCAAGTTCAGTTTGTCTTTTTAGGGCAAGACATCAAAGTGTCTAAATTTGGGTGAGGATTTTCCAACTGGTCCATTATCTGTAGAGTGTTCTTCAAGATACCATCTAGTTGTGTGTTAATTAGACAAAGATTTCTTAGATAATGATGACACAAGTTACATTTGGAGCGTTCTTATCTTTCCTAATCCTGTTCAGTACTTTGGTACTTCCTTGTTTAAATACGTCGAACAGAATCCCTTTAATTGGGTCTTGTTTGGCTGGCAAACTTAAGTGCAAGTGTTATGTCCTTATTAGACAAAATGTCAACGTTAAATGAAAGATCAAACTTCTCACACTGGAAGATCACCAAATAGAAATATAGAATTAAATGTTATATAGAAATATTTAAATAAATATTTGTTTATATTTTGTAAATAATGTGAAGAAAAAACAAGCAAAGTTGATATGCTGGTAGGTTGTTTGTGAGTTTGTGAGATTTTTTACAAATCTAGAATAAAACTAGTTTTTTATAGATTGTTGAGGTCGTTGCTCTGGTGTTTTGAGCGGTTGCTAGGGTGTTGCTATGTGGTCGTTTAGGTGTTGTGAGTGTGTTTTTTTTCACTGATTTTATTGACATTGAATGGCTTGCAGGAGTTTTGTATTATCACCCTGAATTGCACAAGGTTGTTAAAGGTTTTTGTTCAGTGTGTCAGGTGTTAAAAGATGTTTAATCTAACAACAGTAATTGTTTCTGTATGTTCTCTGTGGCGTGTTACATCATTATTGATGCAACGTGTGAAATTGCGGCGACAGAAGTCATTGAAGAGATATATGTATCACATATGTGTCAGAACCTGAAGGAGAATTTTAAAATTCGAGAACCTAAAGTGGTTTAACCGCAGGCAGCGTAATAATTGAAATTCCATTGACGTTCAAAACAGATTTCTGCTGTTGTAATGATTTCATCTGTCCTAGAGACATCTGCTACCCTATATATTAACATAAACGAGTGGAAAAACAAGGAAATTGTGTACATGTGTGGGGGTTTGAGAGCGACTCACGGTATATAATGAAAACGGCATATTATTGCGCAGATGGTGCTTGCTTGTTTTCTTGTTTTCAAAAATAAACATTCTGTGAGAACAATCAATGGTAGCCTTAAGAAAACAATTCCATCAAGATGTTTTGTTATAAGCAGAGCTCGGTGGCACAGAAGCTGTTTTTAAAGTGGCATTTAGGTGTATAAGTGAAGACTGCTTAATGCTGTTATGCTGAGGCCTAAACGTATCATTTAAAGTGCAATTGCATAAATATTACAAGGAGATGCGTGGTTTTAAATAGGACTGACTATGCATGAGTTTTGAAGTAAAATCATTTAGTTATTGTAAACCATTGCAATATTGCAATATGCATGTTTGCATGCACATATTTTGATGATTTCTGTGTGTGTGTGTTTCTGCTGTGTCTGTTTGACACACACATTATATATACTCATATATAACTCATATATACTCATACATATTATATATACTAGTATATATATGTATACTACACATATGGCCTAAGATTCTCTGGCCTTCGGAGATCATTTCATATAGAGGTGTGTATATTGGCAAAGAATCTATACGGAGAAAAAAAATAGATTGTCAAACACGTGGGTGTGTGTTTGCACCAGTGGTCTGTGGGTGTGTGTACGGGAAAGTGAGTGCACCTCATCCATGAAACAAACAATGCTGAAAAGTAGATTAGGAGCTCAGGGTGTGAGATTGGCTTGGCATTATACAAGCACGACTCGGTGGTCCCATGGAGGAATTGGCTTTGGTGAAGCAGATGTTTTGTCATTTCCCAAAAGAGGTGCCGTCACAACCTGTGAGTCACCTAGTTTCTGACAAAAGGGGGGGGTGGTGTGGGGGGGGGTTGCTGGAATCACTGAGAACTGATATTTTGGTTTTCCTATTTGAAGAATCAACAGTGCTAAACTGATCAAAAGGGTGACATTAAAGTTTTAAATGTGATAAATTACCTGCATTGTAAATCCCTATTTATCACACATAGTTTGCTTTGGACTTTAATGTGCCATTTTTTTTGGTTATGTTTTATGATTTGAATGCTTCACAGTTAATGACATCACGCTTTGCCAAAGGAAGCTGTCAGGAATCCTCTGTTAAGCTTTGACAATGCGTAAAATCCATAGTGTGTGTTTGATTGTTGTTCTCTGTATTTTTGCAGTATTTGTCAGTATATGTCGACAGTATTGTATTTTATTGAACTGGATGGATTGAACTTATGGATTTTCTCCATAATGATCAGATACAGCTGCTTCACATTACATACCGCTTGAGTTAAAAAAACAGTCATACATCATTCTGATCTGGTAAACAATTCTGATTGGATCAGCCATTTTTGACACCATTGTAGCACCTGTGACCACGCATTTGAAAATTTCGCCAAATTTTGACATGGTATGTCAACCATAAACAACTTGCAGTTATGCAAATTATTAAAACACGCAGTCAGCAAAGCTGTCTAAATTTTTTACCGTCACACTGTGTATACAATCATACAGCCTAAGTTTTGCTGTCTGTAAAAGGCAGGGTGGGAAACATTTATTGTTATGTTGGTTTAACGTCTAGTAAACCCAAAGTAAAGTGGTCTAAATGTATTTATGTATCTTCTGTGGAACATCTTCTAGTTGTGCGTCAGCTGTAGTCTGTCCGGTGTGTTTATTTGCAAATTTTTTGCACTGACGCAGGAAATGCAAGGTGACACAAGACAACGCCACAGTTGGTTGTTTGACGTCGGTTTGGCGTGACCCTACCTTCCCACGATAATAGCGTCACAAAGGCAACAGCCGGTGCTAATCCTAACCCTGTCGCATTACAAACAGATGCAGCTTCGCATTTCTGCTGCGTTATGTGTTCAATTACAATCAATGTGGATTTTCTGCTCAACAGTGTGACATGGGGAAGTATTTTCCATGACTCATTAGGAACTACAGCTGGTCCTCAGATTCCAGAGAAAACAGAGAAAAACGTGAAATTCACCTCATCTTGGCTTTACTTCATTTAGGTAGGTGATGTAATATTCTGGAGAGAATGGACCATGATGTTTGGCTCACGTTCCTGCCAAATGTCCACCCTTGAAGGTAGCAGTGAAAGTCAGATGTTTTGAATAGTTTCCTCAATCTGTTAGTAATGAGAGAGCAACACTGAACAAATCTGAAGTAAATTTCAATTGCTCCATCGTTCACTTGCCCTCATGTTATTCCAAGCCTATATGGCTTTTTACTTTTGTGGTACACAAAACTTCTCTGTGGTTCTGAGTCCATACAACAGGAGTCAATTGGTGCCGCTTCAAAATATCTTCTTTTGTGTTTCTCATAAGCAAAAAAACAGGTTTGGAATGACATGAGGGTGTTTAAATGATGGAAGATTTTTGGGTGAAATATCCCTTCCAATGTGGTAGTCTCCCTTTGTCTCCAATAGTTTGGCTTTTTAATAGACAACCTGAGACCATTGTTGAATCAAACCAAGCTTCATCAGACTTTTCAGCTTTGCAGGAAAAGTAGGACGTTGGATGCAGTGTCACAGTGATCCAGAGAACTGGCGTTAAGTACCCATGACATGAATGGCAGGTTGTGCGGAGGGTGTGCGGGTAAGCGGGCCTGACTCGTGCTGTGTGGAGCGACCGAGCAGATGGGCTGGAGGGCTGGCGGTTGGGGCCAGACGCAGAGAGAGCGAAGAGGTTTAGTGAGATGCTCGCCGCAACGATGGAGAGCCACCTGCCTTCTGGCAGCCTGTCAGTCCCTCAGCGCTTAAACATGTTTGCGGCAGCCGCAGGGTCAATGTGTGCGCCTGTGTTCCTTTTAAATGAATTTTAAGGTGCCAACCCCGCTAACAAATTTAGGTTGTATGATCGTTTTTCTTAATGTTTCCATTATGGAACAAAACTAAAATGTTAAGAATTGTTATTTAGAAAGTTCCGGGAATGTTTTTTAAATGTTGTATTGACATTATTGCTTGGTTTTAGGAACATTTTTATTTTAAAAGCATTGTAATGTTTTTAAAACATTCCATTAATAACATAAGAATTTTTAAGAATAAGTTGTTTTTGGTATGATATATAGCGTTTAAAAATGTCCTGCTAAGGTTACTGCAAGAATGTGTTTGATAACTTGACATATCGTTCAAGTTGGGTAGAGCATAGCATAGCATTAGCAGCACAGAAGGTTTGAATCCTAGGGTACAGGCATACTGAGTTGGTTAGGATAAAAGTGTCTGACAAATGCATACAAATAAAGTGGCATCATATGGCAAGACAAAACCAAATTGAGATGTTCAAATTGACTATTTTTGATAATTGTTTATTTGAGGTGTTTTCTCCCAAGCATAGTGGTCCTCATGCTGTCACAGAGCCCTTTGGGTTGGGGGTTTGGTGTGGCGATAGATCTGTTGGCATTTACCGTCTGCCGCTCAACCCTGCCTCTTCAAACCGAGTGCACGCCTTGCCCCTCGCTCTGGAAACTTAGAGCAAACTCTTTTGTGTTGCTGTCAGGAATCCCGGACATTTTTCTGTGCTGACTGTTTCTGCAGAAACTCAGGGACATGCAAACTTCAGAAACAAAGAGGGCAAAATAAAAGGCATTTGAGTGAGGCTTGGAGACAAAAAAGACGCTTTAAGATATGCCAGAAAGAGGGGGAGTATCTGAGTTTAGATTCCCACTGAGCAAAACTCTAGTAGTAACTGGTTACTGTGTGCATCATTCAAAAGGAATGACTGTGAGGCAATTATCTCTTTCAAAACTCGTCTTTTCATCCTTGCACTATTAAAGGAGTCTTTTGAGACGTTATAATTAAGCGTGTAGGGTTCAAAGTTCATCTTTCATTCATTGGTTTTTTGCATGCTGCTGTTTTGTGTTTACAAGTTCATGCTAGGTCACGACTTCGGTTTCGTTTAGCTTGTTTAGTTAAAATACAAGAAGGTTTAAACAGTTGTTGTTTTTTTCATCCATTGTGTTTGAATAAACAGATAGATCAGTCAGATATGGGCAGTTGTCATTTAAGCACAAAATAAGGCTAAAACAAGATGCTGTTTTAAAAATAACAAATGTGTTTAAATTACAATTAAAACTATTTAAGGAAATTGTGGGTGGAGATTCCTGTTGGTGGTGTTACTTGTTTGATGCTAAAATGGTGTGAGTGTATTTTCATATTGAAGCGATGACAAGGCTGATCAGTTTGGAAATGAAACAACATTTCTCTTCAGCAAGCTGCATGATTTGTTGTGTCCACCTACAGGAAAGAACCAACCATAAAAGGAGATGGTTTATGTTAATGGCCTCTGTAGCGCCCCTTGTGGAAGCAATAATAATGCAGTGTGTGTCTTGCACTATAAATTTTAGCATTCAGGCATTTAGCAAACGCTTTAATCCAAAGCAACTTGCAAGGTGAGGAAAACAAATATCATTAGCCATTCACAGTTACAATTTTGCCAAGAGTACAACAATTCAGAGCTCGATAGGTGCAAACATTTCAGTACTTTGAAATTATTGTATAGCTAGAAGCTTTTGTATTCAGTTATGTAGAGTATGTTTTGTTAAGTTTGAGCTATAGTGTCAAGTTGATCATTTAAACCAACTTACCATGGTATCTCAGATAGAAGCCTGTTAATGTCAACGACTCTTGACTAAAATCATGTTCCGTCATCTGCAGAAAGTGCTGTTTATCTAAAGACTCTAGACTAGASTCCAGCTAGATAGTTWRATATAATCACCACAAGAGCCATCGGAGGAGAAACAGCCATTCTGCTGTAGTATCAGGCAGATATAAGTACCTTATTTAAGCATTTTCAATTCATTTTATAAATATTCCACTAACAATTTAAAATTAATGTTCATATAATGTCAAAAATACATTCTACTAATGTCAATACATTGTTACTGCAGTTTTTTTAAAGACGTTGGGAGAACTTTAAGAGAACATTAGCCACTGTTCTGTGAACGTTCCATTAACCGCCCCTGAGTTCAAGGCCTATTTTGCTCTTTTCTGGCGACTGTAATTGTGTCGCTCTGAGGCGACTCGTCAATATTGTTGCGTGAAGCTGAAAATTATAAATGGAAAAAATCTCTTTGTCTTTTCGCCTTTCATGTGTCAGAATATTAAAACACTCAGATTTGCTCGTGGCTGCTGGTGACAGAAATTCTGTCCGGCATTAAAAGATTTCTGACACGTCTATAAACCCTCTGTGGTCGCTACCTTTAGCTTTTTTGGCTTTTATCCCACACACTGTGGCTTAACAATGTCTCAGGGGCGAGAGAGAGCCTCAATCTTCAAAGGCAACACCGCTGTGTCTCTCCTCTGGAGACAGACTGACTCTAACAGCTGCTGGGAGATGATGGCTGTATTTGCCACAAGTGTAGATGTGAGTCGCTTTGTTTGCATTGAATTATGATTAACTGGTCGTTACAGTATGAAGACAATTGCATGTGGGGCACAAAAAGGTGAAGAATGTTTTATTTATAAGGCTCATATTACAATAATTTTTTCCTGGTTCTTGGTGTTGAAAGACTTCCTTGCTCTAAAAAATTGTAAGTTACAACTTTCTTGTAACTTTTAGAAGAAACAAAACTGTATTAACAACAGATTTGTTTACCAACTTGTTTACCGTTTAAGCTTGTTTAAATTAAGTTATCTTAAGGCCCCCTTGTTGTGAAACAGTGTTTTACAGATGTGATAATTTTTGAAAAGTAACTTGTGTAAAAAGACTTGAGTAACCTTGTTATTTTGTTGGTAAGTCTTGCCAAAAGTTTACAAAAATCTTCCCTAATTTTTAGTGTTACTAGGGACAGTTTTATTTTGAAGTCAATTTGTCTGTTTGTTGCATTTTTAGCTGATTATGTCTCTAATTTACTGCTTGTATTTGTTTGCAGAGTGAAGATTTTGTCTGATGAAAGGAGTCGAGCGTTTGGCTCGAGTTCACTAGGGTCACTTCCTGATGATGACAGTAAACATGGGTAAGCCGTCCTATTTCTCTCTCACTCATTCTTTCTTGCTTTTTTTAAAAGTCTCTCACTTATTCGGTCTTACACACACTCGCGCTTCATTGCGTAAACACATTTCCTGTAAACAGTTCCTCTGAGCAAAGCAAAACAGAGACACAGCTTCAGGAACATGTTTAAACATATTCCTATTTCTTTGCCTGGTCTTGATCTGATTTATTTTTTATAGACTGTTGTTAAAAACACCTCCACGATTCTCACAGATGTTGTATATCAAAGTCACATGGGTGTTTCTGTGGTAATGTCTACAAAAGTCTAGGTAAAAGTCTAGTTACAAATAACGAATCTGCATATATTTTTACTGAATTAATGCACATGAGAAAATACACGCAGAGACGTCTTTGATTCATTTGCGTCATCGGCGGAATCGTTCAGAGCTAAATGGACAATTTGAGCTCATTCACAGAAATTGTACTGAAGCTTAAATCAGAGACGCTATTACAGCATCTCTTTATGCATTCATAATCACAGATCTAAATTAGCCCAATGACACGGCCTTTAGGAAACTTAATGGCAAAATAAAAAGCCCATTTTAATCATTGGGTTTACATTCCCTGCAAAATCGCTAAAAATGTATAGTGCAAATTCACAAGTTGTCTGTTAGCCAGAATTACAGTCAGACATGCGTCTTACTTTAGTTATATATGCACAGAATAAATAATGCAAGACATTAATAAAATAATGTGATGTCATTTGACACTGCATCAGTCCAGAATCCTGCAAACAAATGCTTTGTGACATAACTGTTTGTTTGATTGTCATTGTGTTTTTAATGTAAATGTGCTCTCGTCATTTTTAACTCTGTGACTGTGTTTGTTTGCATAGATGGCGGTCTTCAAAATGGACCCGGACAGCACAAGAACTCGCAAGGTTTGTTTTTTATTCTTTTTTTAATTTATTAATGCATACTATAAACCAAACAGCCACTAATGTCTGTTCAGTGTGAAGCGTGTATCATTTTTCTTCACTGGTGGCACAGTCACCAAAGCACAAAGCAAACACAGACACACCCACTGAAACGATGACATCATCAGCATTATTCTTCTTATTGTACATTAACCCTGTTTGTTTGAATAGGGAAAAACCATACATAAAGCCTGCCAAGAACATGCCCAGGCGATATTTCCACACTGCTGCCAATATGAAAAATAATAATCTATATATTGCATTAAAACATAGATGTTTTACACTATTGTTTACTATCATTCTAAAATGTTATGGAAAGTATTAAATGAAGAACTTTACTGTATATTATTAAGTTGTTGCATGGCATTTTTTTGCACCTTACCACATCTTTTTACTGTAATTCATAAACGTATAGTTTGTTTGAAGTAGTATTTATACCTCATTTACACTGGGAAAAGATTGTGTGTAAAAACAGCGTAATTTGTATTACAGTAATGAGAGTCTAATGAGAATCATCAATGAGAATGATGAGAATTACAAACAAACTAAAAATGAAACATCTGGACACATTACGGTAATGTGAATTGGGGAAGGTGCTGAATTTTAATTATAGAATAACGACATATTCCAAAAAAAATCTTGGATGGATTTATTTCTGTTCTAATCGTCTTCCTGATCATTAGACATTATTTACTTTTTTATTGATTGTGGGGAAAAACTGTTCTTGACAGACTTCACAAGATTCATTTTCTGGTATTATTAGTCTATTAGTCTGTGTTTGCTTTGATGCATGTGTAAAGAATGTGGACAGGCAGGGAATTGTGGGTAAAACAGCAGTGAGGATAAAAGAGAGAGAGTATTGTTAATCTCACTGAATGCTTTAGTGGTGATGTGTTCGGGTGAACTGGGGAAATCCCCTCTGCCTTCATTTTCTTCAACTCTGATCACATTAGAATCTCCTCCAGCCTTGCCAGCAACACACACACACACTCACTCACACACACACACACACACATACACACACTCTCTCTCACTCACACACTCTCACACACACAAACATACACACACACTCACAAACACACTCTCTCTCACACACACACTTTCCACAAACAGAACATTGCATTGAAGCTTGCAATAATACAAATTCTTGCTGAGAGATTTGTTGAGTTTGGATATAGTTTCTGTTTCACAGTTTGAAGTTTTAGTGGTCTGAGAGATTCTAAAGGGTGTGTGATGTTGCTTAAGAATACTTATTAAACTCACTTCAAATTCACAAATCAAAGCAATGCTCAGAAGGAACTAATACACACACATGATCACACATTATATTTAATTCAAATTACATATACATTTTCAAATTACATTTAATTTAATAGTATGTAGCTCTCTGTTACGTTAATTTAGTTTTTTCAATTAATTGTTGAGGTAATTGTTGTCAGTAATATGAATTCAATTAAGAATTCAACTTTTGTGGTTAATGTTGTTTTGTTTATACAAACTACGTAATAGGGGTCCATAAGGCCACATCTGCATTGCAAAAATTAATGCACAGACCTGATATTTTGAAACTTGCATTCAGTCGTGTCAAGACAAGCACACTGAACACTTTATGCATGCTGCAGTATTACTGCGAGTGTGTGCCCTCATACACAGACAGATACAGACAGTTCCTGCATACTGATTGAGTTGGTATCTGTACTACCGATACTGACAAAAGACTGGTATGGTTACTTTTTATTTTGGTATCAACCAAAGTATCTGTTTCATCTGTCACACCCTGTGACTGTATATCAGTGTTTGAGAGTGTGTGAGTGATAGTAGTATGTGTGTGTGTGTGTGTGTGTGTGTGTGTGTGTGTGTGTGTGTTTGAGTGTCTGTGTGTGTTTGAGTCTGAGTGTGTGTGTGTTTGAGTGTCTGTGTGTGTTTGAGTGTCTGTGTGTGTTTGAGTCTGAGTGTGTGTTTGAGTCTGAGTGTGTGTGTGTTTGTGTGTGTGTGTGCGTGTGTGAGAGAGAGCGTGAGGAACTAATAGCTGTATGTGCTTCTCTAAATTTTCTTCATCTCACTGTTTTGTGCCTGGTTAGAAGTGCTTGTATGTTCATAAATTCTAAAGTCATAAATGGCCTTAAGTTGACCTGTCACACTGACTCCCTTTAAATTATGCTAGTATCATTTTGTCATCTTGATATTTTTGTCATCATGTCAAGTTGAACGCTCTCAGGGGCAGATAATAAAAACACTCTCCCGGTCTCTCCCGGTCACAAGGATTTCCTGCTGTAGTGTATCTGTGAATCATCTTATCTTTACATCAGCATAAGGTGATTTAGATAAAATTCCCATGTTATTGCATCATACCTACTATAGCTTCTATGTGATTCTATTCTGTTGCATCCAGAAATATTTTGTTCACTTCCATCAATTCAGGTATTTTCAGTTTAGTGCAATACTCTTGTGTTTTGCATGCATTTTCACATTTTGTAGTGCCTCCTTATCAGATCTAAGGCTTGCAGCAGGTTGATGTGTTCTGCAACGCATTTGTTTTTTATCCATTAAATTGCAAAATCAAATCAGAGATCAGTGATTCATAAACCACAGGCTAAATGCCTGTAGTCTAACTCTCTCTCACTTCTTTGCAGTTTTACAAGTGGTCCTGAAAAGTGTGGCTGCCGTGGAGAGATTTGTCCTCATCACACATGCATGCGTTTATTCATACCCGCATGTGACTGAACAGAGGCAATGTGACTAGCTTATCACTCTTCCGTGTATTGAATGAATGGAGTGCGCCCGCATTCAAAAAGTGCTGAACACGTTGTACAGTGTCGCTTTTTTGACATTGACGCATGACTTATTGTTTCTAACCTGAACGTAAAATCCACAACAGATCCCAGTTAACAATTTTAGGTTGTAAGAATGTTTTTCCAACATTTCCTTTAGGAAAAGATTTTTGAATGTCATAAGAACTTCATTCCAGCTTTTGTCATTCTGTAACGTTTTTTAAAAAGTTGTTCCACAAACAACTTAAAGTTTTATAATTGCAATCGTGATTAACAGAGATCATGACCTAATACGTCTTATAAACTCATTTCTGTTTACCGTCAGTTTCTAAGGACCAAAATGCAAGTCAAAAGTAAGCTTTATACATAAGCCATGTTCTATAATAGCCTGATTTGCATTGAAAGGAGCCATAGTCGTGGTGAAAATAAGCATAATGATGTGACATAATGATATTTAAATAATCGCTGCAGCGTATTTAGTTAAGATAGATTAGATGCAGGCATTTATGCTTTAATGCTATACGTTAAAAGTGGCTGTTTAGTGCTTTAGGTAGGTTTAACTAGCTTGTGTGTAGCGCAATTGTTTCTTCTGTAGTTATGGATGTTCTGTAGAAGCTAAACTACTCTAGGGTTATTAAAATAGAAATGAGGTCAGACAGAGAGAACTGTTTGTGTGGGTTGTGAACCCTTTGTGAACCCTGTCTAATGGTGGAGCTGATGTGGAGGAGCAGCTGTGGAGCAAAGATCTCCCCCAGCCTCCTCCTGCCTCCTCAGAGTCACTCCTCTGCCCCATAATGATCCTCTGCCCTTCCCCAGGGATGCAATACAACCCCCTCAAATAAAGGATTGCGGTTGAGGCACTATTACTGGTCAGAAATCTGAGGTAAACGTCAGCCAATGAAATCAGTCGATAGCTGGTTTGTTGTGTTAAAGGAATAGTTTGGCCTTATTGTGTCGTGTTTTGGAGTATTAGCTGTGTTGCTAGCGGCGCACTGTTATGAAAAACTGCCATTTAGACATTGTCAAAATATTTTTTGTATTCCATGGAAAAACGAATGATGCAAGGGTTTGGAATAACACAGGGCTAAAAGAAAAAAATCTTCATTTTTGTGCGTGTATTAACCCTTTCAAAGCTAGCTAATTTCTGTTGGTTGGTTAAAAGCTGTAGGTTTCATAAAACGCGCCACCCAGGAGTCTTGACACACTTCCTTAGGCTATGTTTTTTAATAAAGATGAATTACTGTGATTAAGACGAGTGTGATTGTGTGTGGATTAAAAACGTGCAGAAAAGACTAACAAAGACGGATTTAGCATTTACAAGATTCCCTAAGAAGCTCATATCATTAAATCCAAACAGACTTATCAAATTCAAAAGGACTTAAAATGGCTTCCTTTCTTTGATATGTGGATGAACAGAACCATAGATAAAAACTAAAGGGACATATACGAACCTGAGATTCTCTCATCCCTCCATTTTTTCCTCCACAGGATGGAGGGGTGAATGACCTTCCACTCAGAATGTAATTACAAGACACGCTTAATTGGTCCCATTAGGGGCCCTTGATATGTTAATGTCTTAACACGGTTATTTGCATGATTGCTTCCCATTTCCATTTGGATGGAAGGCAACAAGGTGACGAGTCTGTGGCCTGTTTAAATCTTTCATGTGCTGTTTGTGTTGCTTTGTTTTTTAAGAGTGGATTTAAGCCCCTGTAAACCGGTTATGCATTCAAGACACACATGAGCCGCTCACATACGTTATTTGCAAAAACATTCCAGTGTCCCCTGAGGGTTTTAACAAGCTTTTATCTGAGGCAAAAAAGTTCCCCTTTAATTGTTGAGAAATAAAAGCGTATTCATTTTTTTGCTTTGCCAAAGCAGGTTAAAACAAAATCGCTTTGGTTTCCTGTGTTTCTTGGATTCACTATATACAGTTATTTTTATTTATGTGGGTCTTTGATGCTTGTGTTAGCATCATTCTAAGGGTGTGTGGGAATGTTTATCTTTAGTGTAGTGTTTAGTAGTATTAACATTTTTTCTTTAATGCTGCCCTTGTAATTCAGATGGTTTAATGCATCAGAGCAGAACAGGCCGTTATAATGGCTTGTGCTGTCTTAGCTGGAAAAATTATATTGTATTTTTCAGCCTTATGTTCAGTATATTTTTATAATTTTGTTTATGCAATAAAATGGCTTGAAATAAAATGAGCCATTTTTGCACCAAACAGCCATTGTTTTTCCAGGGTGACTTTCACTGAATAAAAACAAAAAGTTCCCAGCTAACAGGGAACAGTCTCAAAACATTTGCTAACATTCCCTAAGCGTCTCTCAGTTATAAGGAAAACATGCAGTATTCTTGCAGTGCCATTGGTAGAACCTTTTAATTGTTTTTTATGCACCAAAAATGTTATTCTTCAGTTGTTACTGAACATACTGGATGTGTTGTCCTTCAAAATGACATTGTCAGCATTTTGGTAACTCAATGTTAATGTTAGGAAAATGTTCTTACAGCCTAAAATTGTTAGCCGAGTGGCATGTTGCTGTGCACTGCTGAGAAGCTGTACCAGACTAGAAATTTAATGGGTGTGTCTCTTATCTGCAACGATGGAAAAATCCCTGATAGAATCTTAAAAGGAAATTGTAATCCAATCCAGTTTGTGCACCACACATGAAGTCTGGTTACACACTGTCCTCAGAATTTGAACATGTATTGCTATTCTGCTGTCTTGAAAGACACTTTGGTATTATAATATTTTATAATGATAAACATGGTCAGGAGATTGCATTCAAACTGTTCCATCACATTCATTTAAAACAGAAGTCGCTTTGGATGCGAGTGTGAACAACACCTTGTTTGCACTTAGATCCAAATATGGTGTCGCTTAAAAATAGATGCTAATTTTAAACTTTGCTAGAATGTCAAACATAGAAAGCGTGGCAAGACGTGCTAGATTGTTACTGTTGCTCGTTTGAGTCATTCCCTTATGCACCAATTGTGTTACTGAAATAAATGCTGCCTTTATTTGTTTAATGTGTGATTAAATAACACTGAACAAGTGACAGGCGTATTAGAGAGCTGGAGTATAATTATCAAGTACAAGGACTTTGTTCAGAAAATGTCCAAATCTACCTTTTTCCTAGTCCAAACTCATTTTGTCATTACATTTTATTCAGTTGTTTTTGTGACTCCAGTGATGGAGGTAGGTAATAATTTCAAGCTAGCTTCTATGAAATTGCCTGCCTTACCTTTTAAGTTCCACACACAACATAACCTGAAGTTCTGTCTGTGTGTTTCAGATGATGAAGAGGCACTTAACTCCATAATGAAGGACCTCGCAGCCCTACGCTTCTGCTACCAGCTCAAGACCAACAACAGCAACAAGCCCAAGAGCAGAACGCAGGCCTACAGACAGGTAACGCCTCCAGTCGCTACGTTACCCACAATGCATCACTCTGCAGTAGAGACAGCTGGCT
>JBAJNP010002598.1:0-46659 GCA_036877545.1 Yasuhikotakia modesta
CCTCACTCACACACACTCACACACACACTCACACACACACACACTCTTACACACACACACCCTCACTCACACACACACCCTCACTCACACTCACACACACTCACAAACACACACACACACACACACACTCTCACACACACACACACACACACACAGGAATATGTGAACTACTTTACCACCATCTAGTGGATTTCAGCAGCAGCAGCTCTGAACGTTCATCGAACAGACCAAACGCAACGCATGACCTTCTGCAGAAGAGTGGTCCAGTCCTTACAGAAATATCCCGTTATTCTGTCTTAATGTTATAAACATTGCGCTGCAGCTTTTTTAAAACATGCAGTAGCAAATAACTCACAAAATCTATTGATGGCAACTTTAATTATTACCCACAGCCAGTGTCTCCATATATGAACTGTGTGATGCGGTGATGCTGCTTTAGAAACAGACACCGGTTGCTGTGGAGACAGAGGCATGCGCGCACTCGACACACGGGGGCAGTGTTGCCTTACACACCGCAGAAGCGCGTCACCGCTTCACCCCCTGAACGTGCACGAGCCATGCGGCCATTTGGTTGCGGTGCTCCCGCATTCATATCATACGATCCCATCATACATTCACATCTACGCACTTTATCCTTACAGCACAATAGACGGAGAGTTTAATCCGTTTGTGGTAATTATTCTGTTTCATAGGGCTGCAGGCTGCAGTTAAGCAGGTTAAATGACGCCCGTCTCCTTCATCCTGTAGCTCAAGTCTGTTTATTTCTATTCATTTCTGTCTCTTCTCCGCCTGAAGCCACAGATTCTCTTTATGCTCTTGAAATGCGTTGTACATTACAGAGCATCATGTGACAAGCCTGGAAATGTGATTTTCATGCTTTGGCTGCTCTGTGTGTTACAGCGGCAGGACTTTAAACTAAAGCAGGTTGTGTTGCGTTATAAACGCTGGAGGAGTAACGCGAGTCTCTGCGCATCTTCCACTTGACTCGTTTCCATGGTGACCGGCTCTCGCTTCATCAGAGGCGGAGATGCAGGAAAGTTCATTTCACCTTGAGTTCATTGTGCTGCACTGAGCGGTTTGTGACATACTTTCAAATAAATGAACAGAACTCGTACACAAGGTTTCGACATATTATGATATGAAACAGTTCAGCAGCAGTTACACTGCAGATCAAACGAGATATAAAGACTGAGAGACTCTACAAACAGTAACCTGCATCACTCCTGCCTGCGCTGAGCTCGTGTCGGGACACAGACGAATGGCATCATACCCACAATTCCCTGCTTTATCAAAAAGTCCAGACTAACAAAAAAGTTTGTAATGGGCTGAAATGAAAAGTTTTTGTAGTAACATTTTCCTCCTACTTCAAAGCATTTGGAAAATAGAAGCTAATAGGTGTCACACTGACTCAACCTCAGGGAGAAAGATGAAAGAAAACAAATACAAACACATAACCTGTATATTCAGCACTGCTGCGGCCGATAATGTGGTGAGAGGTCTGCTTGAGTTCTCAGACACACAGAGCAGAGCACAAGCACTCCTTCAGTGTAGCTACCGGCCATCAGACTGGCCTGACTGCGACTGCCTGAGCTGGTCCACATTCTCCTGTGAGCTTCAGTAAGGAATAAAGCAATCATTTTTGCTCCAGTTCCTGCCCTTGTCTTTTCAGTAAATGACAACTGCTTTAAAAATACCTTTCTGCTCTCGCCGCAGAACTGCGGTCCTCCTCATTTTCTTCACTGCAGTACATTATATCAGCGTTTACCAATAGCCAACAATGTGCTCTGGAAAAATAAATACACACAGATAACAAATGATGCTTAGAGAGAATTGCTTTTCTTTTAAGAGCCCCAGTAATCTAACACATCTCCTCTTGAGTTTCAGAAGAGATCTTATCATCATCAAACACTCAAACTGTGCTTATAAGATTTAGTCAGATTTGCTTCAAAAGATCAAATTTAAAGAACACATTATCTGTACTGTTCCATACACATGAATTGATTCTATGCCTGTAAAAAACATCTGAGCTAAAGCTGATGCAGAAGAGAAACATACCTGAGACTGTTATTCAGTTTCCTGAGCAACCTCAGCGTAACCCTGAGCATTTAATGAATATCATGTCTAGCATGCCGCTACCTTCAAAGAAACAAACCGCTGTGGCGTCACGCTTCAGTCAAAGCCTGTCTTTACTTTCTCGTTTCTTTTTTAATATTGGCACGTATTTCACAACAGTCAGTGATGCAGCATGTATCTCCAGATAAATGACACAACGCCTCCAGTCACACTCACTACACAAAGACTTTTCCTTCATCTATAGAGGACTTTTAATTAATAGCATCAACAAATCATCTCACAAACGCCGCCACGATGTCAAGTCAAGAGATGGAGTTGTCATGGTAACAGGCTATGCCAATGCATTCCTCAAGCTGAAGAAAAGTATTTAATGTTGCAGTCAAGCATGTTAAGTCCAGCTGAAGCCGTGTGTGTGTTTGTGACCACGCTGCACACTTCTGCGGCGTCTCATCCTCTGGGTTTAATTAGAGCTCTCACCACTGAGAGCTGAAATGCTGCCACCCACAAACCTCAAATCTAAGGCCACTTACCATATTAGGTGTTTATTTCAACTCAACCCAAATGTTCACTTGAAAGTCTCTCCCTCCAGAGGGAGCGTTGCGCTTGCTCACGCCTTCCTCTCCAGTCAGTTTGAAAGGTTGGCTAAGCGCTTTCATAAAGGCTAGCAACAGCAAGCTAGCTTTAAAAGCACAAGATTCCAGCCTTCCTTCAGAACAGTCTGAAGCCACACCCCCAACACAAACACACACACACGCTTTGACAGGCAAGTAGGACATCCTATCATTACATTCAGGCTGAATACAATGATTGGATTAACATGCTCTTCTGCACATACATTCAACACTTTACCTAGTGATTGTTATCAGGATGTGAGGAAACTTCCAACAGCATAACAGAAACTGTCTGGATACAATCTCCTGCCCTGCCTTTAAGTCCTGGAGGAGAACAGAGTGATTGGCGGGTCCCAGCATTCACTAAAGAGGCTGTTTTAAAAGCAGTTTGGCTTTCTGGATGTAGGTATGCTGTTGTCTGTTGTAGCTTGTGTTAACCCTGTAGGGCAGCTCTCTGCTGACGCCTTACCACAGCTAATCCATTGTACTGTGTGTCCTAAGGGCCCTACAGCTCCAAAACCCTGATCTCAGATCAGACTCAGAATCTCAGAGGTGTGTCCTCAGGTCTTCATTGATCAGGAAAATTATACCTGCACTATTACCAGATGTCATCACATTCAGATCAATCATTTTATGATGCAGTACAGGAATACAGATAAACATCATTCAGGTCATTATTTAAAGGAGCATGTGTGAAGTGTATCTCACTTCATTTACTGTAAGCATGATTATCTTGCTTCCCCTCAGTTTAAAATACTATATGGTGACATACAGATTTTACTCTTACGTTTAATTCAGTGCTTAGGTTTTATTAGGGTTTGTTAAGCACCAGTTTTTTATGGGCTACAATTATTTATTATTCATAATTTTAAACGTGTCTATTTTTCTCTTGGCCTGTTGGCACACAAACTGAAACTGTGTTTGTCCTCATTTCCTGCATTTTGGGAGTAAAATCAGCAGAACTGAAACTCTGACAGCTAAAAGCCTGGTCAAATCAGCCACAGTATTTAGTACAGCAGCACACAGACAGCAGGAGATGTGATGTTCTGTGCAGATGTTCTGATGCCATGGAATTCTGTAGTTTTCCACTCCTAGCCCACATCTCTGATACTCATAAAATAAAGACTTTGACCCGAACAGACAGCTGAGCTCCAGAACAACCAAACAAAAGCTTCACAATCAAACAAAACACATTTTGATTCATTTCAAAGATTAGAGCGTCACACACCCGAAGGCAGTTAGGAGCAGATAATAGATTTGACCCTGAATGATGCCACTATTTCAGCGCTCAAACTGTCTTTCCCTTCCCTCTAAAAACAGGTCTGAGAACAGCTAATTTCCCCAAAGAACACAAACAGATTGGCTGTGCTCCTACAAGCGTCCCCACTGTCTGCCACACCACAGTCATCCTCTTTGTTATGCTAATGAGGCAGCGCTTGCCTGAAATATCCACGCGAGTGTGTGTGTATTTTGGGTTGGCGGGTTGAGCTTTGTTGTCGAGGGCTATAAACATTCTAATGAAAGTGTTTTCATGAGCAACTTTCTCTCATGATTCTGTACACAGAGGCCGGTGGTGGGAGTTTATAGTCTGTGAGCATAATGGCTTTCTTAGAAGGATTATTCTCACAGGAAGTTTAGAGTCAGGTAGAATGTCAAAGCAGGAGACCTTTTACACAATCATTCCCAATGTTTTTCAATCAAGTCGGGGAGCTGTGGGCCTCCATCAAACAAACAAAAGAGCATAACTGGGTTTATTAACAAGCCCCCCGGCAGTTTTGCGCACACAATGTTCAAAACCTCACAATGCAAACATTCAATTGCATCAATGGATATGTGTTAGGAAAGCTCTGATATTTATTAAATGTTTTAAAGCCTTTTTTCCCTATGCAGTTCTTTGTCTGAAAAATGACTGTTTGTCTGGATCTCTGTGATTTAATGGTTGTCATGTTGCTGTACTTTTGCTTTGTGACTCTATTGTCTCTCACCCTGACGCCACCGTTTGCACATACGACTGTAGATTTAAAAATCTGACCGTTTGTGACAAAAACTAACATTTAAGTGGCATTTGTCTATGTATTACAGAAATGAAACGCATCATTATTAGGAAATATCATGAAATTAAACCCACTTGAAGTGCTGACAATTTCTGACACATCAGATGTTATTATATCACTGCAGAAGGTTACAGATGATTCATGGACTGTAAACTGTGAAACTGCTCATATTTGCTTTATCCTGCCTGACAGTATCTTACAGGAGGCGGGTCACCAGAGCTAGGCCTTCAATCCCATTGGTGGTCTTCACATTGTGTCAGAACTCTTTTGCATAAAGTTTAACGTATTGCACAAGTCTCAACTACGTTGCATCACTTATCAGTGCATGCGCTATTTGCCTTAAAAATGCAATTACAGTCACTTATGCTACGTTCCTACTGACTAAACCTCTTCAAACTTAATTTAAACTCCTCAAAAATTTCTACACTTCTAACAAGAGAACTCTCTAAAGTCTATATTTTAAAGTCTTGAATAGTGCTCCAGTCCTACAAAATGCTCCAACCAGTGCTTCTCCAGCAATTCTTGCTTAACCATTAATTAGTTTATTTCAAGATATTGATATGTTTACTCTTCTCGACTAGCGATTGATCGAGTTGGGCTCGACTGTATTCTGTGCACCTCAGATCTGTTTCCACAGATTGTTTTTGACTGGATTCCAGCCGCACTGAACTGATGTGTGTTTGGAGATGTTGAACATCACTTCTCTTCACTGGAGGCATCGCTGCTATTTCTGTTGTTTCCAATTAAATTGGTGGAAATCAAACTGATTCCTTTCAGAGTGAAATATGGAACAAAACACTGCATTGTAGTCACTGAGATAAATAAAAGATCTGTTTCCTTGTTGTTGATCAAGAGTTTCTCTTAAGAAAATTGCCAAGATTAAGACAATAATTATGTTTTATCTTATACACAACAACAGATGATCTACTCGCGTCAATTAGGAGATTATATGAACGCCGGGTATGTAAGATGCACAGTGTATAAACAGAAACACAAGTGTAAATAAAACAGCTGCTCTTTTCAATGTGATCAATTCTGTAATCAGTTCAATCCCTCCCATAGACAGCAGGCCAAAATAATTCATCTTACTCATGGATAATAGTAACAAAATCATATCATATATATGTTTACTACTTTTAACCCTCATGACCTAAACAACCAGTTAAATAACAAGCGCTTAAAAAACTGCAATCTCTCTCTCTCTCTCTCTCTCTCTCTCTCTCACAACTTTTCACCTCATGGTTTCAATGTCTCAGTTAAGAATGTAATGACTTAAATGAGTTTAGTTCACGGTACAAAAGGAGATGTGTTTGTTTTTTACATGTGAAATGTGTTTTCACACATTTCACACAATTTGTGTTTTGTGTCTCATCTGACTGTCCTGTAGATGCTCTTCTTTCAGTAATTACCCTGTTACCCACCGATACCCTCCTGACCCGCTGGATGAGCTTGTTTTTCTCTCATTACCTGGAACCGGACCCCCAGCTGCCCCCTGGCCTTCCTCTACTCTAGCAGATGCTCTGGAGTTGAACCCGGCCAGCATATAAACAGGCTGACTGGGTCAGTTTCTCCCTCTGGCTGGGGCCTCAGCCCTGTGACCATCAGGGCCGCCCACTGTCTGCTTGGCATCTAGGCACACACACTGACTCATTGTGTGTGTGTGTGCGTGTTTGAAGAAAAGCGTCCCAGCCAGGTGTCAAGGGAGCAGTGCTCTTGTTTTTCAGAGTGCGGCATCCTTGTTTTGCAGGTCAGGTGAGGTCTAGTACACTTATACTTGTTAGGGCACATTTTCCTCACAGAAGGCTGGTGCTATTGAACTATCATCTCCAAGACCATCATCTTGGACAGGCAGCCCACCCACTTACAGAATTATATAATAATGTATTTTTACACAGATCCTGGAACTGTGCAGTTAGTGCAGTTATTGTTTCACATACAGAAAGATTGTATTGACAGACTGCTGTAACACTCTGAAGCTGAACCTTAACAAAAAAAGTGTGTGCATGCAAGGTCTGATGATTATACTTTATTTATTAACTGTGTTCAAATTTCCTTCATAACACAGGATGTAAGCAACTGCAGATGAACACGATCAAACCAGCCGTCAGAACTGCTGTTTAACTACTACTGCCCTCAGTTCCTGTAGAAGTTAAATACTGGAGTTTAACCTCCACAGCTGAAGAGCAAGAACACACACATGGGCACACACACACAGGCACGCAAACACACACACATACACGCACACGGGCGCACACACACAGAAAGAAAGAGCTCAGAAGTGGGAACTTCTCTAGTCTTGTTATTCTGGCCTGTTGTCTCAGTGGAGTTTTGCCACCACTCACTACAGAGATGATAAAGGGGGGCTCATGCCCTCCTCAGCTCACTGCTTTTTAATTAAGGACTGGAGAGAACAACACTGCAGCTAGCCTCTGGAAATTCAATTTCATTTCTTTTCCTAATTTATGTATCTGTTTGCAACGGGCTTGTCTTTATAGTCTATTCTGTTGCTTTTGTTGCCACTGATAAAGGGAAATGGAGTTGATGTCTATACTTGTACATCACAGCAATGTTCACAAGAGCGTGGCATGATTTCACGAGTGCTGAGGAAATGTTTGTGTCCGCATGAGTGTGTACATTTATAAGTGCGGTATGTGGTGGCATCGGGAGGCTGTTCTGTGCCGTGTTGGTTTTGATTAACGCAGGTACTGCTCTGCTTTCCTGCTCGCACCTGATGTGCTGCTAGCGTTGTGTTGTTCAACTTCTCTTCTGCATCTGCTTTCCGTGAGCACAGATTTGGCAACGGCTGCTGGTTTTTAAATGTAAAATATGGCTTTCTTTGTCAAGCTAGCCGCGCGCTACCCTGGGGTGGCGTTCCATCTGTTGCTGTCAAAAGCAGCACTAAATAAAGACCGTCCTTTGTGTTTCCATGCACGACAAGAATAATATGACTTATTAAACAGGATTAATCATGAAGGGAAAAAACACAAACGCTTTGGTGGCGGTACAGTGTGTGTGTTTTAATGATTCAGCACTGACAGCAAAACCTGACGTAAGTGAAATCTCAAGGTTATAAATACTGAGCAGCAACTGGACGTGTAAATGTTACAATAAAAATGCACTCAAGCATTATCAGGTTTTTCATACTTTCATATGAAGTATATCACAGCCTATCACAGCAGGATAAAGAAATGATTATCATCTCTGTCCAATAACAATTATTTCAAATCTTTGAGAATAGATGGAATTAATAGTCTCTGCATGTATAATTTTTAGCCTAATTAGCCTGTATGACATCATTGGTATAAGTTATTACCAAAATACCAAATGAAACTACATGATATAAACATGAACCGTTCTATCTAAATTTTAGCTCTTTCATACACAACAGATCTGATGAAAGCGACACTTTTATAAAGAGTAAAGCTGAAACAAATGAAGACAGATAAATGAAGCTTTAGCATATTAGCATGTACATGATATGTTCAGTCTGTGATGTGAAATGGTCAGTATAAGATACTTCCTCAACAAGCTCTTTCTGACACACAGTCATTTGAGTTCTCCATCAGATTTCTCAGTCCCAGTCTAATCACAAGTGCAGTTTATATCAAACCATACTGAGCCGCAAATGATTGCAGCCCACACTTTTCTTAAATAGCACACTGTGAACTTTGACAAGGTTTTTAATAAGAAGTCGGACACACCTAATAAAGTGCAAACAATCGTTTCTTGCAACATGGCAAAATGCGGATTAATGGAACACTTTCTCTCACTCAGTTCTGGATAATCCCCACATTTCCATTTTACACAGAATTCACAGCTCATAATGTGAAACTTGATTCCTATTTGACTTTTTTATTACTGCAGAGTTATTGATGGTAAAGTGATTTTCTGTCATTGATTAAATCAGGCTCTCGTTTCAGTTCATTATATTCTATTGGAGTTTCTCTCATTGTGAGGACTGAGGTTGTCCTTTGTGTGAGGTTATCAGAAGCTCAGGAGACCATCTTAATTGAATGCGGCACATTGATCGCTGAAATAAATCTTTTGACAATATTTCCTTCAAATGGAGGTGATCAAAATGAGATGAGATCTTCACAATGGCGTCAAGTCACGCATGTCAGAGGAACATTATCAGACTCTGTTCTCCAGCTGTTTTACAGACACGGACAGCCTCGTGACTGAAACACTGTATATTAGAGTTTGATATTTAGTCAATGTTGAAAACGTTGATGTCACACACTGGTGTGCTGCTAAAAGAGAAGTTTCACTACAACGAAAACACTCCCCCAAACTAAACTGTCTATACGTCAACACAGAAAACTCTACAAGACATTTCAGCTTTTTTAAGACGATTAAAATCATTATGAAATCTATATTCCAGCAAATGATCCTCACTTACACTGACTGCAGCAAAAGAAACATCCGCACACACGGAACCCCAGTCAAACTACTGCAGGTTACCATGTCACAGTTTAATTTAATACAGTCCTCTAAGCCCTGAAGTCAAATACTGTACATGGCCAATAGAGAATTATTTGATAAGGGACAGTGTGTATTAATTTGTATCTCATATGGGCTGTGGCAGGCTTAGACCACATTCTCTTCTCTTCAACAAGATAACAGTTCTTATTAAACGGACCAGACATGACCACATCCACAATGTGACCCACCTGTCGACGGAACACTTTGAATCTCATACTCTCATGACACATTAATTCTTGTTAGGAGCCTCTTTCAGTGGCACTTCATTGAGCTGTATTGCACTCTGTGATCGCTGTGCTGCCGTCTGCAGTGTCAGAGATTGTGTCTCCAGTGGCTGATGAACAGTCCACAGAAAGTGTGAAACTTTATTTAACAGCATCCCATGAACACCGGTGTGTAAAGTCACTAAACGCTTGTGCTACTTCAGTGTAAAACTCTGTTTTTTTATTCACAACCACTCACAGTACATTACCTTAATGTAATTGTTTCATTTAATCTTTTCAACAGCATATGACCCCAAAACAGATGCTAAACAAAATAACAAAATATGCTAGTTAGTTTTAACACCAAAAGCAAATTCTAAACCAAATTTAGTTTTGACACCAAAAACAGATGCTAAACAAACTTTTATTTTAAACAGATGTTTGCATGCATTTTCAGTTAAGATGGCAGCAGCAATTCATCAAATAATAATTAACTGATGCAAAAGAACATTATACCAGATGAGTTATGGCAAGTTTATAGCCACCCCTGATTTGCATAATGCATTTAGAGGATCTGGTAACAGCGCAGACAAATATACATTGGGTTAATCTATTGCATTAATCTATTTAAAAATCTCCTTACTGTCTAAAAACTGAACACAACCTGGTGTACTGCAAAAACATGCCCCATCCAATGATGTCTGTAGGACTTGCACGCCACAAACCAACAAATAAAAACCTGTGCTAATGAAAGGAAGGAACTTGTGAACATTCTGTAGGTAATATTTACCGTATGGTACAACACCATTGCTCGGTTCTTAATCATCGTGAAGCATATGGCACAAATAAGCTAGAAAAACACTCCACAAACACTAGCCGATAGCAGGCGGAACAGAAGCAAATGGCACATTACATGTTTGCAGTATTTCACAGGACCTCAGCTGATGAGATGCTCAAAGGCCACTTCCATTTGTTCCAGCCTGCCAACCTGGTGGTTTGTGGATCTACAGCTGTGCACAGAATCTGCTGTACGTTTTAGATGTTGTACATTGTCGGCTTCCTCTTTTATGTGTTTGGACTGTCTGTGAGAGGATGGATGAGAAAACTGTTTAGTAATTTATGTCCTTATTAAAAAAAATCAACACAGTAATAATCAGATTGTCCTGAACCATGTAAATAAAATATTTCAACATCCAAATATCTTGGCTGCACTAGTGAAATCAGATGAGCTCTGGAACGTAATAAACTCAAGATCAAACAGACAGAAAAGTTTCTAGAACAACTCTTTGGCTGCTCTATCTGCCTGCCTTCCATTGTGGTGTAATTGTGGGTAACATTGTGGTTTCCTGTTAAAAACCTCCAACCTTGATTCTGACATCATCAGATACAGTAAAACTGCTGTGGGTTCTAAAGTTAACTAAAATGACTTATATAATATCTTGAGACTCCTGCACCTGGTCCACAGACACATGCAACATATGATAAAACAAACACCACACAATCCAAAATCACATCCTGAACCGGCAGGGTTTGCGTTTCACATCGGCGGTGTCATTTTAATTCTTTAATTAATGTTCGGTGTTGATTTCTGAACCTCTTCTATCGAATCTAATTAGAAGACACATTTCTGAGCTCATCTAAAGACGACACACAAAAGCAGCTTTAAATAGCCACTAATTGCCAGGAAACCTTTCAACTTTCCACAGTTCCAGGCTGCAGTAGAAAGGGCACACAGTGAACAGAGCACAGCCAACATACATGACAAACTCACAATTAAACTGTCGCTGCTCTCAAACACTCTGTATGTTTCAGTGTAACTCTGTCTGACAAAAGCTGGGCTGAAAACCTGTGAATCACAGGCTGGGGAACTTCAACAATTAGTGTCTCCACCTGCTTCTTACTATTTTTATCAGACATGATATTCAAGATTCTGTGCAGATTCCTGACTGCATCCAAATGCACATACAGTACGTCTGATCTACAGCACAGAGCCCAGTTTAACAGCAGTGCTAGTGCACTGAAAACAGTATGTTCTGTTTGAGGAAGTGCAATCATGCATGCTTATCAAGACCATGCGAGTTGATGAGAATTCAGTTTTTACACTATAAAAATAAATATTTTGTAATCAGGCTACACACGTGACCAGCATCTGCATTCTGTGGGATTTAAACCCCAATCTTGGTGTTGCTAGCACATTACTCCACATACTGAGCCACAGAGAAGCAGATTATTCTACTGCAAAACATTTAAAGATTACTGCACCATTAATTTAGTGCTATTTAATTATTTTTTAAATTGTACAATTTGACAGAAAGTAAAATTTTAGATTTGTTATTAACATGCTAAAAATAATGCTAAAAATAAAAACTAAAATGCTAATGTGGCCATTAGTGTAAATGCGGGCGCAAACAACACGAGCTGTTGTGGCATAAATGTCTTTCACGGATGGCTGTTATTCTTGTCATTACTCAATTGCCATGCGATTGTTTGGCCTCTGGAAAGCAGCGATATTGCAGGTGCAGAGTCTCAATGGCTCTATTATTCCAGAGCAACATAGCAGGTCAAAAGACAAATGTGTCTCGCCTCTGATGTTCATTGTTGAATCTGCTGAGCTGAGCTGCGTCCATAATGTTGAGGGTGGCAACGATAAAGACACAACAACAGCAGATAAAAGAGAAAATGAAGCGAGAAAGGAGAGCGCGTCCTCGTACACTCAACACTGCATTTCAGGAGAAAGTTTGTAACCTCCATCTCTGGATACATTCAGAGATTTGATAATGGCACTTTTATTTATATAAACACCCGGTGTAGGTTTGAGCAGAATCTATATTAGCTTAGCCACAGTAATGTTTAGAACAACGTGAAAATGACATTTTAAAGCTATAACACCACTGAGCATCTGAACTTCTGTGACACATTAACATGCTACAGAAACTTTTCTGTCTGTTTGATCTTGAGTTTATTACGTTCCAGAGCTCATCTGATTTCACTAGTGCAGCCAAGATATTTGGATGTTGAAATATTTTATTTACATGGTTCAGGACAATCTGATTATTACTGTGTTGATTTTTTTTAATAAGGACATAAATTACTAAACAGTTTTCTCATCCATCCTCTCACAGACAGTCCAAACACATAAAAGAGGAAGCCGACAATGTACAACATCTAAAACGTACAGCAGATTCTGTGCACAGCTGTAGATCCACAAACCACCTCATGTCACTTTTAATGCCATCTTCATTTTGGCGTCTGCTGACAGCAGCTGACAAAAGGTTATTCCAACAACAACCCATCAATTGTAGAAAAGTAACTAGGATCTTACATGCGATCACATGTAAACATTGTGCTGAACCTCACCATCAAACCTACGAAACGTAAACACAAAAAATCAGACACAGAAACTACAACCTGAAGCCACAGACAATAACAGACTAAAGCACATTCAGTAAAACAGGCTAATGCATTTGAATAGTGTCATTCAAGATATTGAACATGATGATATATTTTAATGCATTTATGTCCACACACACGCATAACTCGGTGCATTGATGCCGTTCACATGTGTACATGATGAGACTGAGAGCACTTTTAACTGTTTATGAGGCAGATGCCTGAGGGACAAGCTTTTCTTGTGACTGTTCTGAGGCTCTGTGACTCCAGCCAGAGGGCAGCGGTTCAGAGAGATGCTGGCCTGGATGTGTGTGGTCCGTCCTCACTCCGGAGGGATTCAGCTCTTGAAGTGAGAGAGCAGGGGAGCACCAGCAACCCTCTGGGCAGTCTGGCCTGTCCTTTGTAGCCCTATAACCATCCAATCATATGCGGCTCACAGTATGTGACTTCCTTCAGAAACAGCTTTTTTCATAATTAGGTGACACACAATGTGTTTCTGCTGAGGCATGTATCTACAAAACCCTCCCATGTGCAATACTACAGTGATTTTGGGCAGTTCTAGATGGTTCTTTACTGTCACAAGTCAGACGTCTGTAATGTTTTGGACTCTTACACTTTACAGTTCTAGTGATGCTTTTCTAAGTAATCACAAAGAGTCCTTCCAGACAACTGCATTGAACACTCAATACGTTTACTTCCTGTTAGTCTCTTTTTGAGGAACAATCAAAGCCGTTTAGCCTCGTTTTTTCCAAGGCAATTATCCTTTCACCCATACTTAGCTAATTAGAAAATCCCTGGTTTGATTAACTGCTGACCTTTAACAAAGCCTGAGATAACTCAGACTTGCCTTGTGCCTGCATTACACTGTCATTCAATTACAAGCGCTGCTCAGTAAAGCATAACTTGTTACAATGAATGTTACTGAAAAACATGACATCATCACAAAATGACATCATCAGTCACTGTGTGCTAGATATAAGACTGCATGCAATACAATTTTAAAGTTATTAAACAAATACATGCAAGTACAATCTTACATACAAGGTTTTAAAGCACTACCTGCTGAAAAAAAAGACTTGTTTTGTGTTTCACAGTCTGACAGAAAGGTTCAGAAAACATCTTTGTTTAGAACGATCTGTGTAGAACCAGCACTAAATGTTTCACTTTTGTGATCCACTAAAAACAAAAGGTTTGGAACAACACGAGAGTAAGAAAATGAGGAGAAACTTTTATTTTCAGCTACTAAAAGCTGAAAATAAGCTACAGATGCTCACATGATGTTTTTCAGCTGGTTCTGGCCCGGTGTAGACTGAGCTTACATTATCCAATCACTGAGATCCCATCACAGCCTACCACAGTAAATGCATGTAAAAGGATTCAGTGCACCGCACTTAGCTGATCAATGCAGCTCCACATACAGTGTGCGACTGTCAGACACAAATCACACACATCAAACATGTGCACTAAAGAGCCAGAGATGTGAGGCGCTGCTGCTCTCTGACAGGTTTATAAATCAAAGGAGACTGTAAGGTGTGACGGGGCGCTGGGGCACACTTCACTTGTGGAGTGAAGACGCTTCTCTGTCACACTCTCTGGAGACGTCTTGAGAAGCAGAAGATAGTTTCAGCCATTAAAATGCTTTTATAATGCACTGAAGCTGTCACCTCCACAGAGGCTCTACACAGCATCCTGTATTTCCCCCAACTGATGAAGTGTGTCATTTCATACATCAGAAGGAACATGCAAAGCCTGACCTCAGAGATTCAGCTGATAAACATCTGGATGGCAGGAGTATGAGAAGATTCAGGTTCGAATCCTGCTGTGAGCATTCCAGTGCTGCCAAGCAGTACCACAGAATCTTTGCCTGTCTTCATGCTCAGCTGCCACAAATGCAGCACAGCAAAAGTGCTGACAAACCGCCAAGCGACATGTCAATCTGCCTTCTGTTAAATGCACTTCCTGTTGTTCTTGTGATGATAATGCAACACCTCTGTAATATGGATGAACTCTTGTGTTAAAGATAGTCACCCATATGTTTCCTACACTTAATAATCCACATGCTATTATAAGAATTGAACAGTTCATAGAATCTGAATAATTTATTCAGCTGATTCTCGGGTCAGACACATTCAGTTCTGTTTACAGGAGCAGCAGACGTACAACATGCACACATGAAATATATTTGATCATCATTGGATCTCTATGGTGCTCTGCATCCTCTTGGTTTAAAGCATTCGCTGTTTTACTGATAAAAAACATTGGTAGTTATCATATTGCAACGCAGCTCATTTGCATAAAGCTGAGCTTCGATGACAAGCTACAGTTCATGAATTTGTTTTGTCAGTCGGTATTATGTTTGACTGATTTCCTGTATTTCTCAGGTCTATTAAATGGTGGTGCACATAATCTCTGTCTCTGTGTGTGTATAAAGTTACTGGATGATCAGCGGGAGCTTTCAGAGCGCTTTCAAAGTTCAGTGACTGAGAAACTGAAAGTCTCGACTGAAACTGCATGATATTGGTATTTGTTTGCACAATGGTTGTCAGTATTGGAGCTGACAGGACTCCACCTTTATTATCATACATATTTCATTTTTTTCCTTTCTTCCCCAGAATGTTTGATTTACCTCACAACCTTCTTGAGTTTAGCCTCCCTCACAGTAACAGTTAATTGACAGGTAGCTGGTGGAGAGCGGCTGATTTTATAAGGTCGTGTGGTTTCTTTTTCATACTTTTGCTTGTATGCAGATGGAAGCTTGTGATTTTTTGACATTATATCCAATTTTATGCCAGGCAAAGTGAGAAAGCTAATGGCACTTTCCCTAAAGCGGAGGAAAAGTTTTAAAGAAAAACTTGTGACTTCTTAAGACTCACTGTCTAAAAATCAACTGCTCTAAACATACCAGTGCTTTAAGAGCAGACCTACTGAGGTGTTGTGCCAATAAGTTACACACAAATTCTAATTGTTTTCCACTTTAATTGACAAGATAACAGGACTACAAATGACAAGCTGGACTTAAACCTACAGCCCCCAAATGAGCACCACAGCTCAACGCACTGGAGCATCAGAGCCACTTCCTAAACCATGGGCCCAAAAATGTAAGATTTTCTGGGACCCTGCACCAGTTCAGAGCATCACAGCTGGGCAGCACAGCACTGGACGTGTTGCCAGAACTCAAAAACCAGATCAACATATTTGGCAAGCGGCCTTCTTTGCCCAAACCCTGACAGCAGCCCTCTGTCAACAGAAACCAAATCCATTTCAGATGTCCAAAACGCTCAGAAGATCCTCTGTAATAAACAAAGAAGCCATGTAATACATTTCATTAATGTTTTGCTTCTTGTTGTTGCTAATTCCTAGAAGTCATTAAAACTCAACATGGAAATTTATGCTGGTTTAATTTTGTTTTTTCAGCAGGACCCACAATGTTTTTATGATATTTCCTGGCATGTGTAAATGGTGCACAAACCCCTGCTGACAGCTGGCCACTGGTTAAATAGGCCAGTCAGCGCAGGAAGTCTATAACCGACACATCAAGGTGGATTAAGAGACGAATGACAGCAATGAAAGGTTTGTCACACAGTCCTATCATGAAGTGCCAACAGATTAAAACCATGTCTCCAGATGTGATGATCTCCACACGTAATTGTCCGACTGAAATCCATTGACATGGAGTTTATTTTGTTGATGGCTGACATACAATCTGATCCAAAGTGATTTGTACACAATGTGTTTATTGCATTTCAGGTAAGAGGTTCAATAATGTTTTTAGAGACCTTTCTCCACCCTACAGGTGGTTTTTATGCGGCCACACATTCTTAATATTCTTTGGTAGTTCCAAAGTCCTGGCAGTCAGTTTTACTGAGCAGGGTCTAAATTTCTCTCAAGAGAAGGAGAAATGCAATAGGCCTTTTGAATCGAGCGGCTTTCCAAGACATTTTCCATTAAACCTGTGTGGGTCCACCCCTTCAGGGTCTGAACCTGTGGTTGAAACCTCTGTGATGATGGCCAGTGGCATTATGGCGAATGGCAAGCAGCACCTGTCGATAAGGGAGATTTCACCATTTCTCAAAAAGGTGTTACCACAGGCTAGCAAGAAAACTTAGTCAACTAACTAGTTTGCTCCACATTATATTCATCATGGCTCTACCAAAGGCCCTGTAAACATTTTGTGTGAAGAATTTATGTCCCTAAAGCTCTATGGCTTATCCGAATGGGCCAGTCACAAAACACACAGCTAATAGCAAACCTCTATATTTGAGCTCTGTTTCAATGACCTGCCTGCAGCCTGTGCAGATTAAACTTCATAAGTGTCTGAACATAAGTTATGTGTGATAGTCTGGATATATAAAATATTGGCATTCATACACTCTGCATAGAAGATAAATTGATTTTTATTCAGGTGACACAAATAACCTGTAAACTGGCTTTAATTGTGTTAAACACCATTTCTCTTGCTTGTATGCCATGTTGAATTTAGTTCTGCATTCTGGGACTGCATTCTCCCTGAAGAATGCAAACCAGTTGTTTTAGGAGACGTAATCTTACTTAAAACCAAATCTGTACATTTAAGTCACACCATAAACTTCTTCCCACAGAGGCACCGTGCAACATGTCACAAAATCCTGCGTGTCTCCTGCCATCAGCTCCTCTCAGACGCTGCAGAGTTCCAGGACACAGTGAAAAATATCTCTGTGTGAAAGTAGCATCTGTTTGATATGCCAAAGACGACTGAGCCTCTCGTCACCAGACCTCCTTTCACTGCTGTCATTCATCTACAATAAATACCTGCTTGTAGCAGTTATGGTTCCTGTCCGCGGTGGGAAAGTCTCTCCCTGTGCAATCATTTAAGAATGTGTGGTTGTGTCAGACGGCACACCATTAAACCGCCCCGGCAGACGGTGAAGTCTCAGCTTTGAGTCTACATGGGCCAGAAGCACCTCTAATAACAATACAGAGGTGCCAGTCACAGGACGAAGACATCAACAGACGGTACTGCCTCACAGCCTCTTATACACCTAAAATCTGTACAGTAAATCTACTGTAATCTTTACAAGGGACAATGGCTTCCAAGCATTAGTATGACGCAGAACGCATCAACTTTGGGCAGCAAACCTAACTGAAAAGGCAACACATGGACTAAAACGTATTGGAATTGTTTGATGGCTTTATCAAAATATGGAAAACCGCTACAGTCAAGAGGCTCAGAACGACTGTAATCAGGAATCATTACTTTCCCTACAGTGTGATCATTTGTGAATCACCACACAGAGCAAAGAAAATGCTGCAATATGTCTAGGAAGAGCAAATCCTGTAGGCCTACATGTTCAACCACAACACACAGTCTTCACACTGTGAGGTTCTACAGAATCTGGCCAATAAGCTATGCTGAATGAATGCCACTGCGCTACATAAGAACAATATCAAACTATGCTGTACTGGCAAACAAATTATGCTTTTCTCATGTTATGAGACATTCACACTCCACAGATGTAGCTCAGTACAGTTACAACACAACTGGAAACACAATGACAAAAACAATGAACAACTATGACCTCTGCTCTTTGCAGACATGTGTATTTGTGCAAAACAAGCCTTTTGAACAAATGCAAAAGATAGTAAGTGTGATGTGCATAGAGAGTGTTTGCTCTAAATAAAATATAATCACTTCATTTAAATACAGCAATATGAGGTGTTTATAATGCATTATTTTGCCAAATTAACCTTATATATTGTATGTCTGATGATGACTGGACAACAAGTGAATAATAATTTCTTTATGTAAATGTGACGGCCCAGTATTGGTGCATTTTGAGGCTTTAATATAAGATACTGCAGTATTTTCAATAATCTTATTTGCATTTCTTGTACCAGCCAATATCCAAGCATGTTAAATGATTCACAATGATCCAGTTTCTGTGCCTCATGGATTAGGTCAGTAATATTAGTGGCAAACATCCAACTCTATGCGTAATGTCTCCATTTCCATTATTCTGGAGTCAAGCAACACACACACATAAAAAACTCTCTCACACACACGCGCTCACACACACGCGCGGTCACACACACGCGCGCTCACACACACGCGCGCTCACACACGCTCGCACACACACACACACACGTACACAGATGCACACAGACAGGCTATTCATCATAAATTCAGTTAGCTTGCAGCCCCATGAACCACTCATTGTGTTGATTTGCTACACGCAGTGAAATGTTGCTGGGGGAATTTTTTTTTAAGTTTTTAAGGTTACAAATGCAAAAAACAAATTGAAATATGATAAAAAAGTGTATTTAAGTAAATTACATTTCAGCTTGATTCTGAATGCAGAATAAGGCAGGATAAACAGGATTTGGCTTGTTTACATTATATTTTATCATCAACAAAATGAGCAACAAATGACGGGAGAGTTTGACACTGACAGGAATCCTCCACTGTGACAAACAAACGTTTGCTTTTTCTATAACAGACTCAGATACTGTAACAGAGTGAAACACATGGGAAATAAATATCATGTTTTGGCTGGAGGGACACGTTCCCCTGAGAACCCCTGCAGCAGAACTTCAACGTCCCTCTCTTTACAACATCAGTTTGTTTTTGCTCATTTAACAATCCCACCCAGAGAAAAAATCATTCAGAGTCTAGTTAAATGTTTAAAGTGTTGGTCACACAGTACAGCTGAAGGTCTCAGTTCTTCAAAAAACTCTTTTAAGTTTTTAAGTCAGCAAAAAGCATTCAGTGTTTTTCTCTCTGTTTCTGAGGACTTGCACATACAGCATTTCACATTTCCCATTAAATAATAGATCCCTTAATGGCTTCAAACAGCCCTGCAGTTTTGTTTATGGCATGGAGCAGATGTCTCGCCGGTCTCGCTGCCCCACGCTCGTCACGTCGCCAGCATAAGCCTGTGTTCACCACAATTGATGCCATGCTGGAAAACAAAACCTGATTTTATAAGGATCAGTTGGTGCCTTTAGAGGAAGCAATTTCCTTAG
The DNA here is from genome assembly GCA_036877545.1 of Yasuhikotakia modesta. NCBI lineage: Eukaryota > Metazoa > Chordata > Actinopteri > Cypriniformes > Botiidae > Yasuhikotakia > Yasuhikotakia modesta. The sequence continues at coordinate 19,813 of JBAJNP010002598.1, forward strand.
CTGACTGCCATCTGCAATGCAGCAGGTTCCTGCCTGTCGTAATGAATACTTTCTAACTGAATGCCTGACACGTCTGGGTTTCGCGCGTCAGTTTTGGAGATCAATTAATTCATGTCAAACATGTATTAGTGATAAATAATTAGGCTCAGTTAATAGAGACTCGTGCTGGAATGAGATGAGGTGCTTCAAAGTGCTGCCAAGTGCATCCATCATCTTTTGTGGTCTGCCACTGATGACAGTTTAAGTGTGTAAGTGTGACTGGGAAAGATCAATCGCTTATGGAACAGAGGCAAATAGTGCTTATGAAGACTTTTCACGTACTCACTGCGGTGCATGACTGCTTTAAGATGAAAACTGCTCTGCACTGACCCCACAAGACCTCAGATCTTTAACTTCTAGGCCACTGAAAGGTTTTTATAAATCTAAAGTGAAGAAACAGTAATACTGTGTGCAGAAAATACTGAAGTGCTCTAAATACAACCTCTAACTTCATCACCTCTTCATCACTCATACCTGACCACCTCATTTCCTCTGATTGGTTCTGGAATGAGGGTTTTGGGGAAAAAAAGGGAATACTAAATGATATCTGATTTGTACCCAAGCGTCTAGCTCTTACACAAAGAGTTGTTTCTGAGCGATCACCTCGTTTCTGCACCACCACCGCCCTCCAGACAGACTCGTGACCGGAGCAGATAAATGAAGCACACCTTAGGTTAATAATGATCCTTTATTTAAACACTGAATGCTCCGTTTGAATCCAGAAAAGCTGGCAAGGAGAGGGAGTGATACAGAAACATGCTCTGGGTCTGGTGAACCGCAGTGATGAGCTGGTGACACTAACCATTAAAATCTGTCAGAATTTACAGAATGTTAGTAAAGCCTCAACACAACTGTAGCCCTAATGCTAAAACCTGCTTCATAGGGACATTGTTCCTGGAGCTACAAGATTATCCAGTAATGTGTTCTGTTTGGACCTAAACACAGACAAACTTAAAAGCCAAACTTAAAAAATCTGAGGAGACATATTTCATTGTAAGATGTTTAAGCCAAATAAATTCAGGTAATTCCAAGTACCAAAAAAACAAATCAGAGAAGGCCAGTCCTACGACTCAGATAATCCTGTCCTCCCTGGAATCTATCTATCAATCTATCCATGCCATCATCTTTCATCTATCAAGTTTATTTTTAGTCTTTGCCGCCATTATGTAGCAGATGCGTGAGTGTGTATTTGGGAAGCTGTTGATGTGTGTGTGTGTGTGAGAGTGTGTGTGTGTGTGTGGAATCTCTCAGGCCCGGCGACAGGAGTGACAGTGAAGGGGGTGTAGTTTTGTCAGAGAGCATCACAACTGTGAATACACTGGACGTCCTTTTCCCAACAGACCAATATCACACAACTAATACACTCCCACCCCCCGCAAATCTGCTGCTGTCATTTCTAATGCTCTGACTTTGTCATCTATCCCATAATGCATTTTTCCTCACCCTTTACCACTCATTTGAGGATTGGTATAACAGCACGGAGGCTGGTAACCATGAAGTCTTTAAGCTGCTTTCCTAGACAGACAGTCTCTGAGACTGTGCCTGTGAAAGGCTGCTGCCGGGGTTGTAAGAAATGACAGTTTGTGAAGGAACAGTTTGGACTGGCATCGCGCTGTTGAATAAATCAACCCCCTGCCTCCTTCTTCTTTGCATTCAGCTCAGCCGGACCGGCGCTCATTTTCAGTGTGGCGCATGCACTCGCAGCGTCATCTCTGTCCTGCCCTGAGGACGGATGGAGGTTAGCTGTCATTGTAGATTAATGGACACATTTGCCACGTTGACCCCTCTGCTCCTTCATTTACAGCGGATGATGGCAAACGCGCATGTTGCTCTTCCTGGACAAACTGTGGCTCTAGTCAAAGGTACAAGAATTGAGAAGAAAATCAACTTGTTTGTGGTCAAGAGAGCAAAGCCACTAAAAAAGACTGTTGGCCTGAACGACTGACTAACACACATTTCCAACCCTGAGTGACTAGCTGCTAATGAAAGATACACGAATGAAAATGTGCTGCCTTATGTTAAGAACTGTTTTTAATAAAATAATCTGAAAACTGGGTCAGAACTTACAACAGCACCAATAAACTGCAGTAAGAGGTTAATATGACTTGTGCACTGATGTTGGGTAATTGAAACTTCTGTGCATGATATTTCAGTGTCTTGTTCGCTGAGCACACACAATCTGGAATTAGCAGACACTAATTGAGCTAAATCGAGTGTTTCAATAAAGTCATTGTTATGCTTTTTAGCATGAACACACCTCGATTTTATGGTAATTAGTTCATTATTTTATGGTAATGAAATATTAAAGATTGTACCTAGTGAACCAATCTCAGCACTATCTCTCTCCCACAATTAATGCTCCACTTCTTTTGTCCATGGAAAAATGTCAGATACAATTTTGTTTCAAACATGTTTACATTTCATTCCCTCAGGTTTAAAGGGCAGTTTCAGCTGTACAATCACAATGACGTGTCACATTATGGCAGACTGCTGTATCTTAAGATAGGGATTTGCACCGGGGACGTTTATCTTATCCGGTTAGTAACCATGGTGATTTCAATTAGGAAGATGTTAAGAAGACAAAATTAGATCTTAATCTGAATTTCAGAAAAGAAGTTTCTGTACTACAGCTCCAGAAGTCAAATGTTTTAAATGCTTAAAATGAGTGTGTGGACAGCGTCTGCACATACTGTAAACTACAGTACACTGTCAACAGACACAAAACTGTGTGCTGTTTATGACGGTTTATCACTGACATTACAAGGGTCACGGTGTGCGCTAACTCACCATAAACTCAAACATCACTGCTTGACCTTTACACACTTTATTACTTTTATTAAAGATAAACTGATGATAGAATAAAAGTTCCACAACAATTTGGTTAGATCGTAAAATGAAGGAAGAAAGACAGGCTACATTTATCAAAAGTAAATTCAATACTATGTGACAGGTTTACAAGCTCATTTATGGCGTGTGGGTCTTTCTCCTCTAAAGAGATGCATTTCCCCTTCATCCACAATCTACTGCAGTTATGACATCTTTCATTTCTCTGCTAGCTTCACTTATATCTGTTTGCTTACATCACTCTTAATATTACCTGACCAGTCAGAATCACTGTACTGATGTCACTGAACTCTCTAGCTGTGAATGCTTTCCTCACATCCTAAAACTTCAATGGCTTTGATGAATGCATATGCATTCATGTAAACCAGCATGATTGTCAGATTAAGATCTGCTATCTTCCAGTATTAATACACATCTTTAACCAATCTTCTCCTGATGAAATGGATTTCTGTTTTAAAAGATCTCATCTCATCATTTAAAAGATCTCACGAGCCTAAACTGGTCTTGCTCTGGAACAGCGTTACAGAAAATCACCAAAAATTTCACAAATGTGCCACTCACACATTCCCACACAAACTGGTTACAGTCTGGTGTACCCCACCGGTCTGCATTTAGTGTCCAGCTGAGCGGAGGGCAGGAGTTACAGACAGCTGATTTGGACTACAGCACTGTGTCTGGTGTTTGAGCACAGGGCCAATGGCAGCATGAGTGATGTCATACAGGAGACTCATGCATCATCTCTGGCAGATGTTTGACCTGCTGATTGTGTCCCAGAAGCAGCAGCTATGGATGAGGTCTCAGCTCCCATCCAGCATGAGGCCGGACCCAGCGTCCGCTGACACGCACTTCACAAGCTAAAATAGTTAGAAGAGCGTTTCTCTAAAGCTGCCCTTCAGAAACACTAAACCAGAGATCTCTTCATTTAACTGCTGAATGACTGAACGGCTGCTACTGTTCAGAGGACAGTTCTGGTGATTCTAAAGATTTTTTTTGCACAACAAAACAAGTTCAACTGCCCAAGACATAAAAAACCTTAATTGATTTGTTTTCTACAACTGTTAAAAATTGCCTTGATAAAAAATGAACAAAGTGCATTTAACTGAAGAGTGTTTAAAACAAGACATTAGACTGATTGTAGTTGTTTTTGTTGTCAGTTGACAGCTTTTATATTTCAGATCATAACTGCAGTTTTAAAGGTTTAACGACACAAAATAAAAATCTTTCCAAGTAGCGCCTGGAACTTGCTGAAGTACTAAAATCTCCCTGCAGTGTTTTAACCCCAGCTGAAGCACTGGGTTAACGTTTGCTTCTGTATGAAGGCAGCCAGTTACTGCGTTGCTGGAATAAATAGTGATTTTGGAAATGCAGTATCAGGTTGTTAGTAATTAAAGGTTCATAGTAAAGTGTTAAAACAGGTCTTAAAGGAAATCTGATAACAGCTGGCCAATAAATAAGTTAAAGGTAAATTAAAGCGATGGCAGACAATAAATGTTTCCAACAGATTAACTTACATGTCACCATAAAAACACATTAAATGTTCAAAGAAAATCTTTATAAATTTATACCACTGAGACACTGAGATGTTTTAAAATTGTGTAAAAAAGCCCCAAAGCCAGTGCAAGTGACGGAAAACCCTGGCATAAAATGGTCTTAAACTTTATAAAGACAATGCTTAAGGGCTATAGATTGCACACATACCCAGGAGACCTCATATCTAAATGGTTCTTTTGGCAAATACGCTCTGTGACTGCTTTAATTAGAGCAGAGTAAAAAAAGAGCACTTTGCAAATGAAGCAATCACAGACCTGAGGAGATCTGAGCCACCGCGGGGAACGAGAGGAAAACATCATTCCTGCGTCATACTGTACATGAATGACACCTCTCACACATTCAGATAACCAGGTTTAACTCTGAGGATAATCACTAGAACACGGTGACACATGCTTCATATAAACTTATATGGGCCAGCATAACCTCTGCACACTAGACCAAACCAAACCTCATTTATATGTGTAGCACTCTTTTGCCTGCCTTTAACTCATGAACATGTTCAATAATACAGCAGGTATATAATGTCTCACCACATCTTCAGAAAGGTAACAGAGCTCTCTGGAACGGGACTGAAAGTTTTACACTGTTAAAGTCAAGAGAGCAGATTATTTAAAAAATAAAACTCAATGCTGTGCTTTCTGATTACACAGTAATCCTACATAAACCTGACTCCTGGTTTTCTGTTTGAATGGTAACATAACAGCCCACTACAGAAAATGCAGACAAAAGTAGTTTTTGTGGATCAACTCTAAACTATCAGTTAAATACAGTAACCTAATTTTTGCCAATTTTGATCAATATGTGCAACACATTGAGACACTGTTTGTCTCAATGCTTTGATTACATTCAGCCCTTCTGCCAGTGGAGGTCAATCGCCTGAAGGAACTCGGTTCTCCAGTCCCAGCGATGAGTCACTGATGTTCTGCGTTATATCGGATCTATAGAGTCATGATGACCCATGCATTAAGATTTAAACTGAGATATTACCTCAGACGCTTCAGTTTCTCTCTCAGCGCCTCTCTCTATATTGCCAATGTATTTTAATCTGCGGCCCCAGAGGGAACTGTGTAACACCTCATGGGTTTTCATAAGGTTATAAAGATTCACAGCGCATGAGTCGCCATCCAAATAGAAAGAGTATTTCATTTCTGTGGGCAAATGAATCTTTCTCCCCTCATTTCCCACTCTCAAACAACTCTGATACAGAGGTGAGCTCTCAATATCTCTACAATCTCCTCCATGACTCTTTTGTCATTGGTGGGATATTTTTATAAGCAGACGTATGGGTTTATGTGTACGTGCGGATCGGTGAATTGGAACAGATTATATGCAGACACCAGGGCAAGGAAAAGCATTTTTCTTGCCTTCAAGTTTGAAATTTGTTTGCTGAGAACTGAAATGTTAAAAAATAGATGGTGAGCGACGGAAACCGCTAATGGCTAATGCTTTAATGCTCATTAGCCATTAGCTGGGGAGCGCTTAGACGTTCACTTAGCTTTGTAATAGGAATATCTTAGTTAAGTAAAAACAACATGATTTATGTAGCAGAGCATTAGAGAGAACATCACTGCATTTCAGCCTGAAGGTCATTCAATTTCAGGTTTGTAACTAAACATGTTTGAGACAAAAATTGAAGGAAGCCCTGCAGTGAGTAATACAGTGGCAATATGACACGACACACAATGGTGTAACTGAACAAACCTCAGGACGTCCTGAATTAGCAGAGTGAGCATATTAGCCTGTCCTGTGATATTAAATGATGTCTTTTATTGAGACGATCCATCTGAATGATGCAAGTTTAACGTCACAGACTGTATCACACAATAATTCCCCTGTTGTGTGCTAAGCCTCTATGTAATGTGTGTTTGACATCTTGCACCGCTGAAAGCTAATCATCTCTCGTAATGCTGATCGGCTGCTCTCAGGAGATATATTAGGCAGTTATCTCACCATCAACAACAACACCATTAGGTAGATAATGCTAACACTGAACGCACAAAGCTTAGCGCAAACCAAAGAGCGTTAGGGCGGCTGAAGAAAGTAAATTACTATTGCTGCCTAGGTGAGTTAAATAAGATGCTCAGTGAAACTCTTCCTGTGTGTCTATGACTGCATTGGTACACAGAGATTAGTTGGTAATCGTTGAAGTCATACCTGAAGCTGTGATGATGTATAAAGACTGAATACAGTGCACAGAACACACAGCTCAACCCCAAAAACAACGTGTAAGACATCAGCACAGACTCTTCCTCCATTTTAAAATTTGTGCGATACTATGAAAGATTATTTTAATTTTCACAGCAACACCAATTCTACCTCAGACACCTTTTGTTGTTACAAACAACTGTATAAAAGAGCTAAAACCCAGATCATGAAATTTATGGTCTTTATAAATTCAAAAGCAGCTACCTGTTCATACAGAAAAAACAACCACATCTAACATAACAAAATATGCTAATAAATACTCTAATATAATTGTGCAACAGTTTAAAAAACAACACACAAAACTCACTGGGGACCGTGTATGTGGGTGGTTTAGTAGACCTGCATTTGCAAACATGTATTTTGTGTTTTCCTTCTTGTTCTCAAAATGAAGAAATATCTGATTCTTAAGTATACTTTAACAAATGTGCCATTTGACTAATACTTCTACCACTCGGACTAACACTCAGACTGTCATGGGTAACACAGGACAATGATTAATGCAGCAGTCATGTTTGTTTACGCTGGAACACAGTGTGGGAGTCAGAGTCTGTCAGAGCAAAGACATTTATAATAAACTAACCTATCCATTTAAACCACTGTTTGCTGTTCAGAAACATGGCCAAATCCATTTTTTGATCATATGTAGCAGTCTAAAGTTTGATCTGGTTTGACACTGGATTGATTTATACAAGCTGAAGTCTATAAACTCAGACTCACTCAACTGCCAGCACACAAAAGATGTGTCAGAATACTGGATCTGTGCATTAGGCCTCAAGTATAAATGCAGATTCCTACAGATTCCTAGAGGTCACTGGCCAAAAACATCCTTCATAACAGATTATCAGGTCCTGCACTTCTGAGTTTCCTCCCAGAATACATTTTGCACAAATTCTCTCCAGTCATCTTCCATTAACGACACAATAAAGGAGATTCCACTTTACACCAGTAACAAATTTCCTGTCACCGCTAAGCATTATGGGTCTCTTGTCCTTCTGAAACGGGCACAACATGTGTTCTAATGAACTGCGGTCACAATCTAAGATCCATGACCCCCAGTTATAATTTGCCACTGGTTGTTCTGATCCATTACAGGCTGCACCAGTTTCCCACTCGCCCGCGCAGGAGTGATGACGGTGGGGACATGGTTCTGTACGGCTGCCAGCAGAGAGGCTGAGGAAATGTACTACAAGGTCAATCAAGCAGCCCGTGTCTCTTCCTCTTTGGTTCTGGAAACCCGGCGTGTGGGGGCAGCCGGGAACAGTCGCTCTTATACGAGCACAGCAGTCAGTGATAGATATTCTTTCAAAGAGATATTAAAAACACACAACATAAGACGGTTAGAGACATTAAAGATGAGTTAATTCATTCATCCCAAAAAAAAAATCTGCATTTGGGCAAATAAAATTACTTTGTATACATTTTATTTACTTTATCCAGTAACATTTCAGCTACAATTATAAATGATATAGTGATTCTAAAGGAATCTCTGTGGTTTTAACTGGTGGATTTGTGCTCATTAGAGTAAAGAAAGGCTTAAATGTGTGATTAATTATATCATTAAAACAATGTGTATATAATTAAGGAAAGGAATTAATTAAGGATCAGACCTGAAGGTGTTGCTGCAGTTTTAATTCTGACTAGTTTCCACATTTTTTTCTTTCTAGTTTTTAAGTCCAGGTATGATGTAATACTTGACTCCACAAACAGTGTGTAATTTCCTCTGTATTCATTAATTGATTTAACAACGTGATAATTCAGACAAGATTAAAATCACAATGTTGCTAAATTACCTCACCAGTACAACCGTCCTACTAAACTTAAGTAAAGTTTAAAACTTAGTTTCACTTGTTTCATTTAGACACATAAATATTAGATATTCTTCAATGTGCTCATTAACATTAAACACAAACTCAGCTATAAAAGTCGGGTTCCATCACCACCCAAAATTTATGTGCATGGAGTGACTTTAGTTTGTAGGAGACAAATCAGTGTCCACTAGCATTAGTTTTAACTACACCCTCCAGTCAAGAAAACCTCTGAGGATGTCTTGCAGTGCAAACTGTTGTCTCTATTAACAGCAGAGGTCTTTATCTGCCACAGCACCAAAGCATTAAAATAGCACAAAAAGGAGCTTTTGTTTGGACCCTGATCTCGCCAGCGGTGCCTCGCTGTGGCGTAGCTGTTTGTTCCTGGCAAACCTCCAGACCACTGCTTTGTAAGATCTCCTGCTCCTGCGGTGATTTCACTGTCCAATGAGCTATGAAAGCTTTTTATAAGTACATCAGCACAAGCGCATTAATCGGCAGCCATATTGATTCACCGTTGTAAGACAGAGAGGAGGAACATTAATGAATATATTTAAAAAGAAGCACTTCCAAAGCCTCATGCTTGAGTCACAAATGAGCCGTAACATTTGTGAGTCTAAGCCAAACACAAAATAAAAACACTGACCCGTAAACACATTGTATTTTGGACATTACCTAAGGGGATAAATGTAAAGAGCCAGTGGGATTAAATTGCTGTGCTTATAGTCCACAAAAAAAATAAAAATCACATTTGAAGAAACTGCAAAATGTGTCCCATCTGACTTTTAAAGCCGTAAGGGGATGAAAATTAAATTCTGATGTTGTCTAATAGCATCATGTGATGATAACATTAAGTCTGGACTGTATATGTGCATGTATATGTGCATGCGCTCCATCAGTGCTGTGAACTCACTGCTAACAATCAAGTGTGATGTCAGAGAAGAACCATTCGTACCTTTCTACAATCTGAAGAAACTTTATATGCTACAATGACATTAAAACTAATTCTTTATGGAACCAAACAGCCAAAAATGTTCTAGTTCAGCGCCTTCATTGTTTATTGTGTAAACAGCAGCAGATCAGAGCGGAGTTCAGGTTTAATTAACCATTTCAGGGACATCATTCTAAACTTCTGCATGCCACATTTTACACTGGTGTAAATGAAGTCATATAGTTAGACATGGATGTGCTTATTCTCAGTGGGACAGAAAGAAAAATCCTCTGCCTTTTACCAAATCAGTCAGCATAACACACACACACAATTTTGTCCTTGCAGCTAGGGATGGCTCCTCTGGCTGTGATGGCAGGCTGCAGGGGGCACATTACGAAGCTGTGACATTAACAAAGGTCATGTCAAATCAATACGTGTGTTGACAAACTTCAGATTGCTCGCTGCTAGATTTGCAGATAGGATACAAGCCTCGCAGATGGTGTTTGCTCACTCGAGCCTCTCCCATGAGAGCTCTGTGCACTGACCAACTGCATGGAAATTTAAATTGCAGTCTATTTTATAAATGTCACTTTAAGAATATGTGATACATCAGAGCATGGTGAGTGAGAAGCTGACTCGAGCGAGGGGCAGTATCAGATATGGAGTGCACTCTTACGCATACACACAAGCTATATCACACTACCACAGTACCACTGCATATAATCAAAGCTCTATCACAGAGAGAGAGAGAGAGAGAGAGAGAGAGAGACTTGTGTCCTTCACAAACTGAGAACAGGTTGTGACCTGTCATTCAGTATTTCTTAAGTGTTTTTAATAGATTTTTTAATAAAAATGAGCACACAGCCCACACGCTAACAGAAAACTTTTATCACTACTATAACTGTTTCAATAAACAAAATATATGCAACAGACATATATGGTTTCAAGTAAACAAAAAACAATTACACTAATATTTTTTCTAGAAATGCCTGCGTGTCGGGCTGAAACAGCCAATTCAAAACTCTCTTCAATTAGATTACTTAGCAAAACTTTGGAGTAAAAAAATGACACGTAGCTCAGATCTTTCCAATATTAAAAATAAAATGCAATTATTGCCAAGTTAAAACTAGGCCTGTTTAAAGTTCGTTATATAACCAAACACTGTGTAATAATGTTAAATTAAAGTGTTTGGCTGATCTAAATAAGTTATTTTTCATGAATTAACCAACTTTCAGTTTGCTGTGAAAATAAGAAAAAATGCATTCTAGGTTTTTTGTCAACATGGAGCATTCATTTAGATGAATGACTTCAGATAAGTAATATGGCAAAAGCAGGAATTAATGAAGCAAACAGGGCAAATTGTAATTTCATGGTTACTTTAAGCACAAACATTCAAAACACATTCTTTACCTAACTCTTACCTAATCTCTTTACCACTTCCAAAAAAATCCATGTTTGGACACTCGTACTGTAATTGCCATTATAAAAGTGCCATTGAAAACTTCAACAAAAAAGGAGAAGATTTATATCAAATATTCATATTGCCACATTAAATATTTATGCTCACTTCACATTTCAGATCGATTTGTTTTGCAAATGTTTTCTCCTACATATTCTCCCAAGTGCTAAGCTGCTTACAAAACAAAGACTCTCTGATTAGCTGAAATTCATCAAATTTCTCAAAAAATTAGCAGAGAAAGAAGCTGAAACAATTGTCTGAACACAAAGACTTGTGGAGACAATACTCCTAAAGCGATTACTGCAGAGCTGAGCCACAGCAGCTCAGATGAGATGCTCTGAACTCACTCTCAACAGTACGACAGAAAACCTGCCGTGTACACAACACATCTGTCCCAGAGTTCACAGGTACAGGACCACCGTAAACTTCACTGTACTGGACTAACTCAATATAGTCTCTCTCTCTCTGATCTAGTGGAACCAGTCAGACGTTCCACTATTGTGTTTCAGTGCCATGGACCCACACAGCTCCTAACCCAGCAAGATTTTCTGGCCAAACCAGCAGTTTTAAACTAGATTGGTGGATCTGAGCCTAACACAGAAATCTACCCTCTAACATTCATGCCAGTTTCTCAGCTGGCACATAAACACAATCTGAACGCTGCCATCAACACAACAGACCACTGAGACCAACTAAAGTCATGGAAAATAAACAAATATTACTGAATGCTCTTTAAAAGCACATGCTATGATAGAGGAAGCCATTATTTCCTAGTGAAAGTCCAGCCAGAAGCAGAAGTGAGGAGAGATTGATTCTCACCAGGTCTGTAAAAATTCTGAGCTTAGCTTCTCCTTCCAGAAACATGCAGTAAGATCTTTAGAAGTGTGCATTATACAGCAACATATATGTCCTAAACCTCAGCCGCATCTGCTGTCAAAGCTCACAGGTTCTGATGAGGTCTGAACAGAACACTTTCAATCAAGCAGACAGCCCAATACCACAGGCAGATATTAGGTCACCCACAACCAGACAGAGATAGAGTAGAATTACAGCTTTGAATTTTAAGTGTGAACAATGAATATGCTGAACCAGAGAGGGCAGAAGATCACTGCAGCCAACGATCATCACAAGGAAATAAATGAGATGATGTGCAGAACACAGATCAGTTGTGTGTGGATGTAAAACACATTTACACTGTTAGTGGACAGTTCATCTGAAGGTCAAACAAAAGCGCTCACAATGTTCATATTACATTATTTTTATCATTTATTATTTTCAGCTCAGGCTAAATGTGATGTCACTGTTCATTTTATAAATAAATGTGATTGTTGGTCAGCATTAAGAAAAACAGAATAAACAGATGGACTGTATATGATTAACATTAAACAACATCAGTTAATTAGATTAACTTTAAATGGAGTGCCACATTTATTTTGTCTCCCAGTTTTTATTTTCTTATCAGTTTAGACCGATGCCTGCTAACAATTAATTCAATGCAAACACAAGACAAAAACACGAGTTCTGATTATGCATTTCAGCAAATCCTCACATTAATTTGGTAGATGAGACACTGCTGGAGACGCACGCAGCGAGAGCACAAACACGTCTCTGTAAAAACACTGCTCTGATGGCAGAGACACAAGGACTGCAAAAACCCAGTAGTCTGCATGTAAATACACCACAAAATAAAATCAATTCCCAGATGGAATAAAAGGACAGCTACCCAGAACCGGGATAACTTTCAACGATAGTGATGAAAAACAACAAACAACCCACACATTATAAAACATCACCATCTATATCAAACTACAGCAGCAGAATCCTGTCAGCTTGCTTGCTTGCATTCCAAACAAGCAATACAGACGACAAACTTACAAATCCTCATGCTAAGCCTCCATATGGCCCAGCTTGTCTGGTCTGTTTGCTGGCACACGGGGGCTTGTCATGGCCCCGCATGAATATCGCCACAGCTTGGAACTGTCTAAGACTAGCAAAACGGCTACAAAAGGGAGAGCGCATGTAGTGCGCAACACGCCGTTGCCCAGTCGACAGATCGCCCATGCGGGAAGGAGACACAACTCCACTCACTTGATAGACAGGCAGGAGGGCCGAGTGTATCAACAAGCACATGCAGGGGAGGGCTGAGTGCCCGGGCTCTGCTGCTCGGCTTCCAGCCAACACACAGGCAGCTTCTCCAGAGACACACAGAATCTATCCTCAAAACACGGACGCTTGGGAAAACAGGTTGCAAGAGGCCTGGATTGAAATGATAGAGGACGGAGAGGGAAAGAGGAAGCAGCGGGGTTCCTCATCAGAGCGATTGGGGACGTGCGTATTGGCTGCTCAACTGCAGAAACAAAAGCATATGTAGGACATTGCAATTGTTCTACTGGTACAGACAGACAGCTCATTTTTTGCTCAGGGTGGCCTGAGAATTCATTTCCTGCCAAGAACTGTTCAGGGAAGGGTCGTGATTAGTTCTCTTGTCTATGACAATGTTCAGGGACAAGAAGACTTGGGAGTTGTGTTGCCATCATTTTTTTCATCTGGCAAAGAGTTATTATGCATTAGGATAATTTATTTGTTAAAACGCCATTTCAAATTGTTTTGTTGGAGCTCAAAGCCATACATGAGCAATTCTTAAATTTATTTTCTGTCATCATTCCTATCAAGAAAAAATTATTCAAAGACAAACCCAGACATATATACATTATAGAGATTGAAAATAATTTAAACATAGACCTTCCCTAATGATTATCAGCACACATTAGAGAACAACATTAACTGAATCACAGTGAATATGAACTAAATGAACTAAAACATAATGAATTAAAACTGTTACACAGGTTCTGTGTGCCAAAGTGACCTAAACTTTACTCCCATGTTCCATTCATGCTTCGTCCTTGCCCTCTTCATCACTTTATGTACTTGGCCGAGCTGACAGCTTTAGTAAGTGGCAGGTCAGGGTGGCACTTCCTGGCCGGCATCAGCCCGTTATTGGCTGTTTAGAGTTGGTTCCTGTCCACTTCCTGCTGTGAGAAGACATAACACGCCAACATATCCTGGAACCTTTGACAGAACCTGCGGTGCTAGAGATTATCAGCGGCCCTAATCAAGCTACTGACCCGTTCACAGGCCCCCAGCAGATGGACCCCGAGTGCTGACCTCTGTTTATCTTCAGCTTTTGGCTTCTTCACACTGCACACAGAACATCTCTAAAGCGACGCAAAGCCCAGCCCCTCTATCAAACGCTGCTGCATTTAACGAGCAAAGTCTAATTTAGATTAAGACCTGATAACAGCAGTCTGTCTGGCTGACAGGATGTGACTCGATAGGCCAAATAGCTGGGTGCGAGTTCTTAAAAGTGGACGACAGCTGAAAAACAGCAAACAGCAGATTTTGGCATTAGGAAGAGGGTTGCAGTTTAAATCTGTGTACATGTGCACTGCTTAGAGAAGAAAACAAATGATGGATTTGTCAGCAGTTTTTTTTGTTGCTCTCTCACTTATAGTTAGTAAATAATTTCAAAACGCCTGTTTGTCCTTAGGAGACACAATTTTAAGGTCAACCATTTAAACTGACAGAGCTGCTGTTTTTAGGCAAGCAATTACAAAAGCAAGCACTGCCAGATTTAAAGAGTAAATGCTTCTTACTTGGAGAAAGAAATACTACAGAGATTCACCTGTTATCCTTCTCAGCTGCTAGATGATATGTCTGACACAAAAACAAGAGATAAAGTTATCAAACAACACAGCAACTGTCATACGAGTGCTCAGGAGTATCGCAACTTTATAAATGTGCTCCTTTTTTGAGTGGCTTTTAAATATGTGTGTGTTTGTTATATATGATTACATATCTTTTTCAAAAGCACTAAAGTTTTATTTTAATGAAAGAAAACTTATGGGAGTGTCTTAATTGTATCTTAAATCAGAAATGCAGAAACACACACACTTTATTAATAATGCTGCAGTACTGGCTTGTTCCAGTCTTTGTCCATGTGCTGCTGACAATGTGCAAAAATTAAATAATTAAAAAAATAAAAAAAACAATTAAAACGAGTGTGTTAGAAAGATTAGGGATCTTTTCTTCCCACTTTTAAACACAAGCAAAACAAAGGACAAGATAAAGTTAGAGGATCATGAAACGCTTATCTGCCTCTCCATTGTTGTGATGTTCCACAAATGCTAATATGAATAATTAAAATTTGTCATTCTGTGATTCTGTTCCAGGAACAATGAGCCTGCAATACAAGCTCATCTCCTGCCAAATGATCTATAATTAGACAAAACTGAGCCCAAACTGTTCTTCCTTTCCAATGTTAACATATGACTGAGTACGGCAATATTTCTGTAAGGGAAACAAAGTGCGAGGAGACTTCATAACACTCGCCAAATGCTCTGTACACGAACAAAACTGTAGGAAAGGTTTTTGGAAAACGGACATTGTTTTGATTAATCAGGTGCACAAACGCTCAAGTTTCTAGAGGTAAACAAACCATAAATTACCATTTATTCAGTGTCAGATTTGCACTGATTGACCTATTTTGGTTACTGCCAAAATCCTGTGCTTTCACTGACTGATGCATTTTACACACACAATTGCTCCAACAGCTCCAGTCTAATTGCCCAAAAGAAAGATTTCTGGATACCCTTGTATTAGCCACCATTACCACCAAACAATGATTAACACAGCACATTTTACAAGGCTTTTAGAAATGCAGTGCTGTGCTGAAAATATTAAGCACAAACACAACCTTTAATGTAAATTCTCAATTACTAAACTAAAGCTATCACTGTTTCCAAAATAATCTTCAATCTTTTATCCAAAAGTTGCACTTGCATTTTCCCCCCTGTAAGCTGCAGACAGAGAGCAAAATAACTTGTCTTTTTAAAAAAGGAAAACATTTAGAAGAAAGTCTGTTTAAGGAGTCTCTTCCACCCACGGCTGAGGGCTGCTGATGAATCCGACTGTTAGAGCCGTGTGGGCGGATGCCCTCAGGACCTTGGCACCTCTGCGCGGTAGCTGAAGACTTACATGCAAGAAAACAGTTGGGTGAAATCTTCACCAGCTACGTCTCAGAGCTTAAGAACTCCTTCAAAACCAACCCTGTCACTGAAGCAGTGAGCGATTTGAGGGGAGTGTGACGCGTCTCCCTCCGGCTCATAGAGACCACGTCTCCTTTGATGACCGTCCCTCACACGACCAGCTCATAAGAGCCATGGAGGACATGAGGCCAGAGGCTGCCTGGTGAGTCGTCTTGACCTACTTTAAATAATGTGTCTTTACTTTGATAGGCTGCTGCTGTCTTCTAGCTTGCCTTTGTAGATGGCGAGTTTATTTATTAGTTGTGACCTCCTAAAGCTCAGCATGGCTGAATGATTTCACTTGTTCCCATCAATAACACCTCAGGCTTTCCAAAACCACATCGGTAAGGGCTACCACACTAACCACAAAGTGGATCAAACGTGCTGTGTCATTTTGGCCATTAGCTTGGACATAGTCTCTAATCTATTTAATAATAAAGTCTGATTCGCAGCGGTTTGTGTAAGGCGCTGATAAAGGTGTTAAACGGATTTACTCTGTGGGCTACAAACTGACCCACTTTGAGAGAACATGACGAATCTGGCTCCAGAAAATATGGTAAGAAATGACATTCATCACTGCCATCCATGAAGACAAGAATATATAGAACAGCTGATTAGTATTTTGCATTTTCCAAGAAGCTTCTGAGAAACGTTCTTTACCCAGGATTATACGGTATGCATCAAGGTCAACATTGTATTCATTTATAAAAGTCCTTCTTTGAGTAAGAAATGATTTAACTCCAGTCCTGAAGGGCCACAGTTCTGCAGAGTTTAGATCCAGCCCTAATCAAACACACCTGAGAAATCTAATCAAGGTCGTCAGAACAGAAATTCTCCTATTATACAAGACAAACTCTGCGTCTGTAAATGAGAAAAGTGTAACGTCAGCTTAGATCAGGTTTTGCTAACTCTGAAGACTTCTCCTGGGGGAGGAGATCTGTTCAGAATTACCTACAAATTACAAACAAGTGTGTTCAATTAGAGTTGGAACCAAACTCTGCAGGACAGAAGCCCTTCAGGAGCGGAGGGGAATCGCTCAACTCCAGACCATACCATAGGCATCAAAGACTGAGGCAGACTTTCTAAACACCCCCTGAAGAATTGCAACAACCTCATGCTTTTCACTTTGTCATTGAGGGAAAATTTTTGACATTGAGACACATTTTATCCAAAGAAATGTTCTCTTGCGAGACCATTTTATATGAAAATGAGCTGGCGTGGGAGTTATTGGTGATTTTAAGAAAGCTTTGTGTACACATACATATATATCACTCTGGAAGGGGGCTGATATGAATGTGGGAAGTTCTAATATTTCCAAGATATCATCATTTCCTTTTGATGGAGAAAGATGATGCTGGAAATGGTGATTGTGCATCAAAATACCCAGCCTCTGGAAATATTCATGACTGTGAGGCGCTCTGCAGCACTGGGCAGGTGGCTGAAGTAATAGCGAACTTCTGAAGTGAAGCTGGACTTACCAGCATCATTAAACTCCCCATTAAACTCGTCAGCTGGAATGATGGGATGATCAATTCATAAACGTATGCTTACATAGCACTCACAGAATTATGAGGTCGTGTTTCTTGCATAAATTGTTTTCTCAAAAGGATAACAACCAACTGTGGTATTACTGCAGTGCTTTCTAGCATATTCTGGGAGCCACCAGCCCCAAAGCCTCTGTGATTTTATGATCAACAGATTTGGCTGGAGTCTCTAATTCTAATGTAAAGTTATGGGATTTTTCTGACAATATATGCAATCAGTTTATCATCCGGCAGGCAAAAAACTTGCAAAAAGCCTGACAGAACTCCTCAAAGTGCACAATGTAATCTAAGCTTTGTCCAAATCTGTAATCATGACCAGCAGTAATTACAAGCATCTCAAATTATTTACCAACAGTGTTAAGCAGCTCATTGTAATTGCTACTGCGATGCTACAGCCCCAAATCTATGCAGCTCTACAAGTTACATAGATTCATTATATTTTGGCAGCCGTACCTCAGAAACCTTCCTGCAGCTGCATAGGCAATACAAATCAATACAGACTAAGTTGGATACAGTAGCTGAAACCAACAGGCAGGCATTTACTAGACAAATGCCATTAATCTTGGCCTTTTCTTCTTTCTGTGTCTGGCTGAACTCGGTGGTCCTCGGCAGCGGTAACCGGTTAACTGTCTGGAGACTCAGAGAGATTCTCAGCAGACCAACACACCTGCACACCTATACATAAAAAATAGGTTGTATTTACCTGATATTTGTCTCTGGCTCACCCCGTTTGACTGGATTTCATTAATCAGAGAAACGGAGGGTAAGAGACATACTCAGAAAGCTGCATGAAACGAACAGCAAAACCAAAGGGGGTGATGCGACTTAGTGGTTTAAATCAGAGATGAAGGTTTGAACATGCAAGAAGCGATTCTGATGTTACACAAAAGCAAAATTCTAAAAAAAACCTTCAGGCATTCTGTCTCTTTATCCATGGTACCATTACATGCAACCTGTTTGGCAAAATGTAATATAATCTCTTTAAAATATACATTTAATGCACAGAATTTACAATGAATTCCTCCTGCTATAAAGACCTGATTCTATTCTCCAACATCATACCACACAGCTAATAATCGTAACAAAATAATTTGAATGAAAATTCTCAATATCACCTTGCAGTAGATGTTAGGTAAACAAGCCAATGTGATTAAACAATGAGAAACAATGAAGCGTGGGTCACCTATAAAGCAGAAATAGAACTGATGACACAACTGTGTTTAAACAGTGCTATTTTACAATTATTAATCTGCTGGCCAAAACAAGTGCTTTTAAAATGTCAACAAACAGCTCTATAACTCGAGAGAAAATACAAAACATAAAATTGTTGTATAAATGCAAAAAAATACTGAAACATTCATTAAAACATAAACTGTGTAGTGAGAGAAAATTATGGCTGAGCTGTTAAAGTAAAGGCTGTTTTTTATGGCTGTTGTTATAGTCTTTAGCCGTTCTTAGCATGACAATAAATAATAGCATACGCAGTAGGGATGCTAACAGCCATTAACTGGTATAATGTAAAAATAGAATCGCCTAGAGAGAACCACCCAAAATTAATTATGAATCATGACAGAACCTCAGCCAGAGCCACGTATAGTGGTGTCATTTCCCCTATATACTCCAGCTTAAAGCTGTCCATCATTCTGGCCATTCAGAGCAGCTAGTAACTCCCTGTGAAGCAGTCACACAATGTTAGATGTCTCCATAAGTTCCTATCGTTTTTCCCCAGAACAATGAGCAGCTGGATTTTTTTCAGTAGTGCTTATAGCCAGTGTTCTCCGAACGACAGACCGCCTTCTATTGTTTGTGTTCAATTCATTTACAGCAGGTGTCCATAATGGCATCCAATTCTAACAAGCAGTCAGACAGTGTTCTGTCTTGGTAAAAAACATGTATAATTTATGCCATCTGTTTTATTCAGGTACCTCAGATGCATTGATGTTGATCAATCTTAACAATACAGTTTGTCTTCTACAATATTTCCTGCAGTTGTTCAGAGTTTTCTTGTGTTTGTGCAGGTCTATAGCTGTTGGTTCAGTTAAGCTAGTTGGCCAACAAGGTCTTTTTGGTTAAAATAATTTAAAAAGCCTAATAAAGACACAAAAATACATGCTAGTCTGTTCTGTATTATTTTCCATGGCCGTGTGCACTTAGCAATGCTAAGTTTTACGCCTAAGGATTAGCAGTAGCTGGATACAATGCTAACTCTTCACACACTCCCTTCATCAACTAAGGCCGAGCGACACACACAATGTTCTGGCCCACAGACAATCTTCTTGGACCACAAATTGCTGACACTGTTTCATGACACCAGCATTTAATCTGCCAGCGGGACGCCGGCACCAGATCCATCCTTCCCACATAAGATGTCCATTATCTTCTCATGCCCTGAAGGTAAAACGACAGCGACTGAGAAAAGCAAACGCACGCTGGCAAAGTCAAAGTAATTTATGTGCGTTACCTACTTATGCTTTAAGCGTGAGAGCTTTCAGCCCAATAACATTTTCCCAACTAAAATCACATGCCAGAGAAGATGCCGTACAACACAACATCTGCAGTAACCAGCAATAGAGCTGTGAGATGCCATTTATAGAAATATCTTTATAGAAATAACAACTAAGGTTCCATGTACTGGAAAATCAAAAGAACATAGAACTGTGTAAAGGAATTTTTCATAATTTATTCATGCCATCATTAAATTACATTAATTATTAATTAAACATACTTATGTTTGTGTAAATAAATACTAGCTGTTTGTTTTTGGACAAGCTTGAAAAGAACAGAAAATCTGATATATGGAATAATATGTATAAAGCATATATACGTCAGAATTTCACACATCACTGCATACATGTACAAATACTACACATATACACAATTATATGTCATGTCAATTACAACAGATAGCTGGAAACTTCTAAGTCTCCCCTCATCCAGGACCTCCTCATCCCGGCGATCATTGACATTCCGTGCAGATGCTGAAACACTTCAGGAATTCTTTCATTACTCTTTTGTAATTACTGAACTCATGGTGACAGGCTGTCATGGCTGCCTTGCAGGCACCATTATACACGTGGTCGCTAATTAAACATAAAAACGGTGACAATGTTCTGCCGTTAGGCCCATTAGTCGGGACCAGAGGGCCTCTTTCGCTCACTAACTGATTAATTAAAACCCAAAACTCCAGACAATTGCCATCAAAGTTTGTGCAGTTAACACCTAACAGAAGCTGAAACAATTCACCCACCCCAAACAAGACATATTCAGCGGTAACACAGCATTGGCTATACGGCCAACTCACTGAAGAGGAACAAGGTGCACGAGTCTGTGAGGCCTGGGACTGTTAAGCCAATTCAAATCTAATAAGACATGTCAAAGAACAAAGCTATTGAGCTAAACTGTATTGTTACTGCCACTGCCACTATTTTATCTGTCAGACAAACATTTATATATGATGACGATGATATGAAGTCATATCTCAGAGGCCCACAAAGATGTAGTACAATACATTACTGCATGTCATAATGTGCTAAAACCCCATAACAAAAAAAACAACATTTTGCTAAATCTGAGTTTCCGATATAAGAAAGTTTGTTAATCTCCTGCTTCAAATGTTATAATTTCTCTGGCACTGTGCCTATCCATCCTATTGGTTAAAAAATACACTACTAGAGTCTAGCTAAACAATAAAAAACAAACATATTCTGATAAACAAACAAACACTTGTCACTGTGAACAAACAAATTGCACAAAATGTGTTGTTTTACTATCAAGAATTTACAACGCAAGAAAATAGTGATACCAACAGCTAACACTACTTACACAAAACACATTGCCACCCAACAGCTTGCATGTAAAATTCTTAGTGTAGTTTGTAATAATTATAGTACAATTTAATTTCAGTTGATGGGCTTACGAAATGTCTGACTGAGAAGCGCCTGAAAAATGTGACTTGAGGACTTAATTGACTCTGTGGCTGAGAGAGGCAAACATCTTTCTGCAGAATGAATGTGTCTATGCACATCCAGTCCCTCCACACTCTGGTCGTGACAAAGTGGTGATCCCTGTGTGGATGAAACAGAATTCACCGTGGCCGCGCGCTGTGCTTATACAGCCACTGAGCATTTCCATTACAGGCTTAACAGAGAGATGCTGGACTCAAATCCCAAACCCTCTGGTGAGGAAAATCAACACAAAACCTGCAGCTGTGATGTTTACAATGATTCTCATCTGATCAACTCAAAAGTGTCAAACTGCGAATTACAAAAAAAAAAAAATAATAATCACTTTTGCAATTAACAGAGGCAATCAAATCTCAAATTGCCCTCTTGTGGCATGTCTGATGCAGTGTACAGGGAGTTTGAAAGTTGTGTCTAATTTAGCTTTCCACCTTTTTCAAATGATGTATTTTCTTCAGAAATTAGCAACATCGTTTGTAAGGGTTCTCACAATGGCGCGAGAGGCGTTAGACAGCACTAGAATTGTAAAGGCTATATTTACTCTGTGCAGGCAGACTGTCCTTGAAGACTATGGTGGTCGTGATCAGAATTGAAAGGTTTCCTTTGAGAGAAAGGAGGGTGAAAAAAGTAACAGAACAGACAGCATTTTCTTTTGCTTTTGCACAATACCGGGCCGTGCATCTAACTGAAGAGTGTGCATATACTGAACATAGACTATACTCTGTATTTAGCTATAGCATATACTGAACATATACTGTACGCTGCATTCAGCTACAGCATATACTGCATGTTCAGTAAGTGACATACGGTTTAAACATTTCATAGGATATCAGTTCTATGCAAATTTCAAAAACTTGTTTTTAGTAATTAGCATATTTTTAAGCACATTTCATTAAATAAACATGAATGGGACAGAGAACGTGCAAAAACTGACCCATTCTCTCATTATGATTTTAAATGAGTATTAAGCTGAAGTGAAGCTGTAAATTTAGCTTTGGGTGTTTTCACTCACTGTCAGATTGGGCCACAAGGTGACAGTAACATACTCAAACATCTCAGTTTTCTTCTGCCCAGTTTTACATACTGTGATGAGTCAAGAAACAACAACAAAAAGAAAAAAGAAAACAACTGAAAGAATGACAAAAAATGAACAAATGCACAACTGAAGTAACTTGACATTTAAAACTAAGTATCTCATTTAAACTAGAAATAAATAGGTTTGACAAATATAAAGAGCAGCTATAATGATGTTTACAGATGAATAGAGAAATAAGCAGGTTGGTGACATTGACCGTGTTCTCTTGTTTATATAACATCAGATTATGCTGGGAAACATGAAATTCATCTTCAGGGTTTAAATAAGCATGCTACTGTAGCTCCCGTGAAAAACATAACAGCTACTGGAAACATTCATTCTCTCATTCATTTTTCTGTTTACCTTTTCACTTTCATTTTTGTCCAAGAAGATAAACAATAAAAAAGAGAAACTGAAGCACTTTCTCCAGTTGTTTGAGCCTTTTAATGTCCTAAACATCACATTAAAACATTATCAAATGCTACACATAAAGTACTGCAAGGCCATATGTCTCCTTCATATCTCACTATTATTATGTGCTTGTTTGTTTACTTCCTACATACCATTAAACTAGGAACATTTGAGTACTACGAACATGTGAGGTGAAAACAGAGTGTTTTCAAAAACATTTAGTCACACCACAGAAGATAAACATCTGCATTCAGAAGACGATGTGTAAGACACTTTCCTGTTCCTGATATATGAGAGCCAAGAGAAACTGCTCTGCAATCAAAACTAATGGTCTATTCCATTTCCCAGCCCATCCTAAAGAAATCTCACATCAGCCACATGTGAGGCAAATCTTAATCTCCTCTGATGTGTTGAAGTAGACGTGCTGGCTTCAGTTCTGTGGGCTGGAACAGCAGCAGTAATGATCTGACTGAGGCACGCACGACTCTTCTGAACAAACACAATTCTGAGCGTGTAACACAACCTGATGCCAAACAAAGCCCATGTTTAGAAGGAGTGTAATGGTACGTGTTCTCCACACTGCTGTACAATTACTCTGATGCATTCTGCATCTGGTTCACAAAAATAAACCTAACCAAGTGGATAGATATCAGTCACAGAAAAATGAAACGTTTGTGGTCATATTTTAAAAATGTATCACACCTTTTGGCTAAAAGGCCAAATGTTTTAATTTCTCTTCTTGCTTTCTTTTTTACAACAAAGCATGAACTAACTTCAGACTGCAGTAGAGTTCTCCGATCATCAGATAGCCAAGCTCCTACACAAACACACCTGTAGGGCAGTTTTACCTCCACAGGTCAGCAGCAGATTAAAGCCGCTGTTGTAATGGTGTTGATGCATTCGTTTGTAGCACCAAAGCAAAGCGATCCATCATAGTTGACACAAGACTGATTAGCAAACTTACTAGAGCTTCCAGAAGGATTGGTCTTCTTCCCAAGATGTCACAATTTACTGTAAGTGTGCTTTTGTTAGACCAGATGTTTGCTGAGTTGTGGACTGTGGGTTGTGACTGCTCACTAATTTGCCCACTAACGCTTCAAAACGTATGCTATTTCTAAGAGCTAAATAAAGCTTTATCCCTGGCTTGCTTTTGTTTACAAATAATACCACAACAAATTTGCCAAAAGCAGCACTGCAGTACTTCCGTGTTTAGTTCAACTCCAACACCTTATGTACCAAACACTCACAAACCCAGTTTAACCCTCACCTGCACTGCAAAAGCACTAAACTATGTGGGCTTTAAAAACACAAATTAAATTGTGACTTTACAAAAATCACTAAATCTGACAGAAATAATGTTTCGTCCAAGGAAAGCTAAATTTTGTAAAAAAATTTCTAATCAAATAATACACTGTTATTTATGACATGTTATATCCAGACATACACTGACGTATGCAAAGAATTAACATATAACTGCTCCAACTTCATTCAAAATTTTTCTTTTTCTGCAACAATGCAGTTAAGTAAACACTTTGAGGCCAAATTATTCTTTACTGGCAATTAATAAAAGATTATTCATTGTTTGCATTGACTAACATTTACACAAACGGCTGTTTAGCTGAAGTTACCACAGGAGCTGTGTGTTTACATCAATTCTACAGTCACGCATGCTAATTTATGAGTTTAGTGGGGCAAAATTAAAGGCTATTTAATGAGAGGTGGAGATTGTGTAGCATACTGTCATTAAAAAAGTTGATTAAGAAAGACTAATTAAAGTACATCACACTGCTGGCCACACAGATGGCATCTGTCACACACGTGTGTGATGGAGCAGTGTGGAAAATGAGCACCACACATACATGAACAAAACTAATGTAAGCAGAAACTCTATTTTACATAAAAAATACAAATGGAATAATCTATATTGAGCTACGTGCTTCATTAGGCAGCAAATATGAGCAACATTATGCTGGATGTATGTGATGTATGTCAATTTTTTTCCATTTAATATTGTGTATGTTGTGTATATATATATATATATTTATCATCTGCATAATTACACAGATAGTGTTAGAGGTTTGTTTAATCCTCGTCTGACACAATATTAAAAATGCATTTGGTATTAACAAATGTTTACTAACTCAAAGCTGTTACAAAACAAAACATCTTCTTCCCGAAAGCGGAGAGGTAAAGGTCACTGGAAAAAACACAATTTACATTAAATAGTTTTGTTCCCAGTACTGCACAGTAATTCCAACACATTAGCATCTAATGGCCTCAACTTCTATGCTGGAAGCCTACATGCACGTGTGCTATAGCATATGAACGTGAGCGTTTGCAAGCTATGATGCATGCATACACAAAACTCTGGGCATGCAGCCCTACATGCACAACTGCTGCATTAGCGTAATGCGTTTTAAATGAATGGACTGTGGTCTACACTTCACCCTAATCACATCTGTGGTCAGGCAAGCCGCCTCCACGAGTCAGGTCCAGCCTGTTATGTGGTCGCCTGACACTGGCGCCGACCTATGAAATGAGCAACTTCAGACAAGCGAGACTTATGTCGAGGCATTACTGACACCGGTACCCTTGCAGGGAACGTAGCGCAGTCTGGAGGTGGCAAACACACCTGATTAATATCGCTTTTTCAAATCCTAGCTTAATAAATTCCCTCCATCATTGTGAGATGCTAGCCAAAGTAGCCATTTGCAAATCTCATTCATTTTATCTGTTCACAGTGAAGGGAAGCAAATCAGTAGACTGGGCTTTCGTTCTATCCTGGCCAACAGATGTACTTACAGTCTCTCTCCACTAACACAACACTAATGCCATTAGCCAGCCAGAGAGAGGGGGACAAATGTGAGTTCTGCAGCCGGGGAAGATAAAATTGATGAAAATGAACAGCCACCTCCCCCAAAAGAATGGTAAGAAATTCAATATTAGCACATTTGTAGCTGTTTGCAGACCTTTGATATTTCATTACAGAGACCAGCAGGAACCTACAGCAGCACAACTGTGTTGCCTTAACAAGTGCATGAGATACAAGAATGATGCTGCTTTTGTCATTCTGCTGTCAAAATCATCCAAGCCCTGGTCATTTTTAAGACTGAAAGATAGTGTCATTATTTTCTTTTGCTCACACTAGTTTAATCTGTGAAGGACTGTTAGAGGGTAATATACAAACCCTCTGTCATGACAGTATTTTCTAAATGAAATCTTTAAATTACTGACTGTTACCAAACAGTGTCAGAAATTAACACACATCCACATCAAAAAACAAAACCTTTTAAACTTCTACAAGAATCATGATTCTGTTATTTAATGATAAATAATATTTAATACTAATAAAGCGTTGATTCATATATTTTTGGCATCTTCATAATTCCCATCCAAACATCACTATGTTAACTCTGTGACGTATTAACTGTTTTCCTCCCATATCTGCACTTTACACGGACAGCAAACATAGATACATACTTATCACTGCAATTTTAATACAATTACTTCAACTTTGTAATGCAGAAGCAGCTACACGCAGTCCTTTGATAATTATGAATAATGCTTTTACACTTCCGGTTGTATGCGCGTATGACGACAGAGTGACGTAAGCAGCTCCTCTCACAGCACAACACGGTCCGTCTGAACGTCACATTCACCCCGAGTCCCTACAGACCGTCCGCCGCAGATATAACTCAAACAACAGCACTGGATAACCGCATTAACACCGCATTAACACACTAACTCATGAACACATCATAACTCTGAGTTAATCACCAGCAGTAGGAGCCCCGCGCGTTACCTGCTGCCGGCGTCCGCGGGAAACGTCGGCGCGCCTCAGAGGAAGTGACGTCAGCTGGAGAGAAGCCGCGCCGCACCTGCCTGACAACGGTGAGCGAATAACGAGTAAATAACGGCGCTCACACACACACACTCACAC